>CM021106.1:53477748-53682846 GCA_007115665.2 Sequoiadendron giganteum
TATGCACTATTGAAAATAAGGTGAAAATGTAGCTTAAAACTTGTACAACTATCATATTGTAGATCTAATTAAGTGTTCTTTGGTTCAATTCTTTTTGTATGATTAATCTTGTTTAGATAAATTTTACCAATTGTAAAAAGAGACAAAAGATTGTAGAATAATGAGACAAGAAGATAGAAGTGACATAACATATATGTGGAGAAACCCTTTCGAAAAAAACTCCACAACCATAATCAATAGTGCTTGAATTATTTAATCTTAGAAGAAGATTAAAATAATACTATATCAATCCTTGATTTATATGCTTCCATGCCTTCAATAATCCTTCTTCACAACCTGCAATAAACTCTCTTTGACTCTCATTGAACTCACATAGAACTCTCATACACTTGTTGCAATTTATAGACAATTCTGAGCATGTAAACTCACATAAGAGTTATCAATACAAGATATAAACTCTCCTCACAAATATCTATGCCCAAATTATGAAAGTAAAGTTGTACAATGTAACTTGAAGCCAAAACCAAAGTCTCCTCAATTTAGGCGTCCCAAACTAAACACTTAACTGAACTCTAGATAAGAAGATATCTTGGAAGCTTCACCTCAAATTTGGCACCCAATAATGGGCCCACTTAGTTGAACCTTGTAAATATATTTTCATGCAAAAGGTGTTAATTGAAAGATGCCAACTTGGGTGCCCAAGGTGGGTCCAAGTCAATCTTAGTTAATTCAAACATATCTCTCCACCAATTCATGCAAACATCATGCATGATTGATCATCCCCACTTAGCTGAAAGTATCCACCTATTATCTGTCATGCAACTAAAGTCATTAGTCATGCAAATCAAGTCAACTACATGTAACTCAAGTCAACTATCATGCAACTCAAGCTAACTACATGCAACTGAAGATAACTAAACCATAACTAAATTGAACTGAATTGAACTAATACTGAATTGATAGTGCCACTCTACTCATGTAAATATCAATCCCTATTTTTTAGGAACAAAATATGCATTACTAAAGTGTTACTAATCCTCCAAATAATTAACTGAAACAAGGTGGGTTCCACCTTCCATGTGGGCGCCCCATGTGCTCCTATTTTGTTGGATCTCTTCTTGGATGCCCCCACATGTTCCTATCATTTAGGAATAATTAAAAATGTCAATTTACATGTTCATTTCTTTCAAATTTAATATCTTTCTAATCCTAGTGTTGGGGAACACTTTCCAAGGACTTAGGAGATACATGAAATACGTTTAGGATTGCAATTAAATGGCATCCTATTCCCAACACACACTTCATACACAAAATTTTTATCTCCATTGAAGCTCCAAGATAGTGCTTTGGTTGGTCTACTACTCCCATTGTTGCGGCAATGTTAGCATTCACAAGATTGCGAGCTCACATCTTCCTTCACATGCCTTGAGGACATCTTGTTGGGGAGGTGATATCCATTCATTTAGCATCGTTGTATTATTTTCATAGAATATTATTGTTAGAATAACACATAGTACTTCTACTTCAACATCTTTCTTTATCATACTTTCTCTATCGTTGCTATTTTGGCTATCCGTGGAGGTGGAAATGCCAAAATAGGGGTTTGACTATGGCAAGTCCTGAACAACCCCAACATTTTTCCTCATTTTTGTGTGTGTAAGTATTTTATTCATGCGGGGCTTGTGGGAGGCTAGACTAATTGTAAGTTGGATTTCTACCACCTTTTCTCTTATCAGATCCTATCTTTCAAGTTAAAGTATTCTTCTTATTATTTCATTAGTTTATTTACATTATGTTTCCATTATTATGTCAAACTATGTTTGTTAGGTCATTAGTAGGTTTCTTTAGCTCTTAGACCATACTTTACACTTGTTTTCTATACGAACACCAGTGCTCGACTAAGACACTAGTGTGTCATGTTGTTGTCCGTACCCCATGTTGGAGTCCTTTGGCAATGAGCTACCTAAGTTGCAGTCTAGACTCTAGAAATCTGCTCACTTGAATTCTTAAACCTCTTAGGTTGACAGAAGGAAAGGGGTAGATCAGTTGTCCTTATTTTTCACCCTCTTAAACATCAAAATCATATTAGACAATCCCTTAACATGGGGTAGATCAAGGAAGTTGATTGT
This sequence comes from Sequoiadendron giganteum, assembly GCA_007115665.2. Taxonomy (NCBI): domain Eukaryota; kingdom Viridiplantae; phylum Streptophyta; class Pinopsida; order Cupressales; family Cupressaceae; genus Sequoiadendron; species Sequoiadendron giganteum. Next base: position 53,479,878 of record CM021106.1, read on the forward strand.
TCTAGACCCTCCTATGACTTAGGGTCTTGAGAAGTAAGTCCCCCTCTACATTTTGGTGAACCTGAAGTGAAACTTGTAATGTCTATTTCTTTGTGTCAAGGTTATTTCTCTCATGTCTATGTAGGATGTGGACTTGTGTGTTGTGATGCTTTATGAGCTTCACAACTCAATCTATGACTTTTGGATATGTTGTTATAAGGAGCACACGACAATGACACTTAAAGATAGAGTTTACAAGTGTCACTACGACTCTCGCTTCCTAGGATATGGTATTGGAGGTGGAGATGAGTTTCTTCGATGAAACCACTCATGCCTCTACTACTTTTGTCTCTCCTATGACCCCACCTTTGAATGATGATGATGCTCTCACTATTCATGTAGAGCATATCATTGCTCTAGATAGGAGGCTAATGGGTCTCACAAATCACTTAGGGAAAGATCAAAACATGGCTAGGGCTACTAGAGTTATTAATGAGATCAAATATATGTTAGATAAGGATTGGATAGGCATAGAGTTTCTCCATGGCCTCACTGATTTAATGGAAGCATACGCCCCATCATACAACACTAGGTTAAGTATTACCTGAGGTCATGAGCTTGACACTTATGAAAGACAAATTAGTGTCTCAATGCCTATGACATTAGTATGCATGGCTAAAATGGGACCTTTCATCAACATCTCTATGCTTGCTCTGCATCCTACTATCAAAGTGAGCAAAATACCTCTAGGATTCAATGCTCTTCCTCCTAGGGGCAACTCTATCCTTGTCAGTGGGATTTCCAATGGAATGGGGTTGGTGATTCTGGTGTGTTTGTGGCTCCGGAGGAAACTTCGATGGTGGCTACAGTAGTGGCTCTGGTGGTGGTATTAGTGGTGGATCTGGTGGTGGCTCCATTGGCCCTACTTCTTCATATGACCCTATTTTGCATACCCAACTACAAAATATGGGTCAAATGCAAAACTAGCTGGCGAGTCTGTCCCAAGTCTCTTCCCAACCTATATTTCAACCTTTCTTCTGACATAGCCCTTTGTTGGTGAGGATTCCAAACACTCCCATCCCTTAAGAGATGAAAATTCCTAAATTTGAGAAATACGGTGGTAAAGGAGACCCTCAAACACATGTGTCAGCCTTCAATATGATGTGTATATACTTCTTTCACCATGATGCCTTGATGGCCAAATTATTTCCTTGATCTCTCAAAGACACACCACTAGAGTGGTACTGTTCTTTGCCTGACAATTCTATATTCTCATTCAATCAACTTTTTAATCAGTTTCTCTGATAGTTTTAGGATAACATTGGGCTGAAGATGACCTTCTTGGATCTCATCCAATGTAAGCAAGGAGAGCATGAGAAGATTACTAATTTATTTCTCGATATCAAGAACTCTTTTCAAAATCTCTTATTTGTTACCTGACTCCGATGTACAAAAGGTGTTCATTAGCAACCTAGAGAGACCCTAGAAGGAGAAGTTTTCCTTAATGAAGTATCCTTCTTTCATGCATTTGTGCATGGTGTTGCAGGAGTATCAATAGATGGTGGTTCAGTTCAGGGGATCTTCCTCACACTCCTGTCCAAAAGGAAGATCTGTTGTGTCGATTTTAGGAAAAGGAAAATTTGTTGCAAATGTATTCACTACATATAATGACAAAGGCCTTAAGTGCAACACACAATTCACAAAGTTGTCTGAAACTTACTCTTCTATTTTAAAGAAACTATTAAAGGATAAAGTTATAACATTGGAAGATCCTCGACCTCTTAGAGAGCCTTATCCTAACTATTATGATGGGAATGCATTTTTCTAATACCATCATATCCATAGGCATGATAAAGAATGTTGTATATCCTTGCATCATGAGATACATGATCACATCGATGATGGTACCATTCACCTTGATGGTAAAAATTAGAATGTGAACAAGTCAATGGCTAAGGCGAATAGTGAATTACAAATTTATATGGACCTATTTTCATCTCACTTTGTGAATTTGATTATTGACCCTTTTGTTGCTTCTCTTGAGGCCTTAACTTACATAAATGTGGTTTTGTTTACTCACAGTACTCCCCCTTGACTTTTGACTAGTTCACCAAATATAAATTTTACATCACATGATCTACCCAAGAATAAAAAAGATTCTTCTCTGTTGAATTCTTTACAAAGGGATTAATATGAAAAGATGAATACCACTATATATACCCATGATGGTCTCTCTCTTGCTCCTATGGTTCTATAACTCTTTCCGTCCTAGTGGGACCTAGGGTTGTGAATGTTGTCTTTGATATCATTCTAAAATCTAACTTGTTCAGAGTGAAGCTAGGCATTCCATGGTTAGTTTCTATGAATGGAGTCACTTTCATTATTCATAAATGTCTAAAAATATCTCATGAGGGTGCAGTGCATGTCATGCATGAAATTAGATATCAACCATTGGTATCGTGTGGGGGATATTCACTAGATCATTTTGGACCTCCCCGGTTGGTCTGCTTCGTCCAAGAATGGACCTGGTTTATCGAAATTACATTAAGTATAAGACCAAGGGCAAGGTGCAACTATAAATGACTTACCATATAACATAATGACATGCTACTTATTCCTCTCAAAAAGGGAAGGGGAAGCTTGCTCATGCTCAAGATCTTCCTTCTTCTTCCTCTATAGTTCCACTTGTTTCTGCTTCTCATCCTACTACGATGCCTTTGATTTTTTCCCCTATGCATATCTTGGGGAGTTCGATGGTGCTTGATTGGCACAAGTGTTAGGTGTTTGACCTTCCTATCTTACCCAGAGTGCCTTGACTCATCTTGTATGGTAAGGGGAAGGATCACCGTGGAGTCGCCTCTACATCTTGGCCTCCACGGCCTCCTACTTCTCTTGCCCCTAGGGTGGCAAATTGGAAGAGTCCCATCGTTGAGTTGCTTGAGTCTACTTCCCCACTTGTTGTTGTCTTTTCTCCTACATCTCTTCTATTTTTATCCAGGAGTCACTCCCTCTGCCAACAACAGCTGTGATGGACACTTTGATGACTGAACAAGAGTCTCCTACTCCTCCTTAAGTTGTAGCCTCTAACTCTCAAATTTGAGGAAACTACCTTGTGTATGAGTGTAAGCGTTAGAGGAAGGCTCTAGCTTCTAAGCGAGCTACTTTGCAAAAGATGGAAGGGGAGCTAGCAGCTCCTTTTGCATCGTCTTTTGTTGTGTCCTCCTCTTTTTCCCCTTCTACTTCAGTTTCTACCACCTCGATCTTGCTTTCGACTCTCCCTATGAGCGTGGATGATCCTCACCCTAAAAGGGTGCAAGTGTTCATTGATCCTTTAGTTAAGTCCTCTCTCTTGATGTCCCTTTTGATCATCCATCCTTTTTCCTAAACCCATGGTTATGTTGAATACCTTGGTGGTGTCCACTACAATTTTCTCTACTTCTTCCTCGCCTTCCTCTTCATTTGTGGGGATCTCGCATCCTCGGATGAAGTGAAAATTGGAGGATGAACCTACTTCTAATGGGGGTTAGAAGAATGGATCACCTTCTTCAAAAGTTGGTTCTACATTGGCTTGCATTGTCCTAGTGACAAAGGCATGCTTGATGTCCCCTGAGTTTGTCACTACCTCCAAGTCTTTCGATGAGGTCGGTAGTGGATCTCAGGTGCCTCCTACATCACCCGATCAATTGCAACATGGCACTCCTGTCAAGTGCATGTTCAACTCAGTAGACGATGTCTCAACTCTGTTAGTGATTTTTGTAAAATCAATGACGTTTGCCTCACAAGAGTTGAGCGAAGAAGACCTCGAGGGGCCCTCTTCCTTAGCTCTTTTCGTACGAGAGTTGAAGGGTGCTCCCCTTGCTATCCCACCATTGCAAGCTCATCTTCCTTTCCCTTACAATGATTTATATTGGGAGAATGACGATCTCTTGGTTCATGACGACTAGGAGGGCACCTCTTCTTTACCTATAGATTATATTTGTGTGTGTGTTATGTTCCCCCGTGCTTATTTTATATGTTCTTGGAGGACCCTTGTCACCCTTGTAGGTGCTCAGATACATGAGTTTTTTATGTTGTAAACTTCTTCTATTTTTTACATAATTCTTCCTTTGTTGTGCCTTATTTTTGATAATTGGGGATGATGCAAAGTGTTGGGGGCATTTAGGCCTTCCTTCCATTTTGACCCAATGATTTATTTTTATTTTGTCTTCACATACCTTTTTTCACATGGTCTGATATATAGGGGATTGATGACAATTCGCATGTATATTATATTACATTTATCTATTTATATCTGTGAACATTTTTGACCTCGAAATATCAGATCCCCCTATCTCTTGTTGCCTTTGTTTTTACTTATGTGGTATTTTTATATTTCTCTCTTTTTTGCTTGCTTCGTGATGTTGTGGTGCCTATATGTTGTTCCTCACATGTGAAAAAAAATTTCCACAATTACATCTCGTCATATATCGTAGGCCACAACATCACTCTCCTCTCTCTCCTTAGGATGTCATGTGACTTTATGTCCAACATGAACCATCCTAAGGGGGGATATCATTATGCTTTAATTTTCATAAAGGTGTATTCGGTGGCCAAAAAATCCCTCATTGAAAATCCCTTATTTTTCAAAAACTATATTCTTTAACAAGGACCCCTAGCAAAACCTTTTTGTCATCATGGATTCATAAAGAAAGAATCTAAAAACTTTCCTTTACAAAAGGAGTACTTTTTCTGATGAAGTATGAAAATTTTCCCTTGCGAGGGAGTATTCTTCCTTTCAAATTCCTTGATGAAAGAGGTCTTTCAAAAGGATTCCTTGATACTAGAATCATTTACAAAAAATGTCAATTTCCTTTCAAAACAAGGTGTCCTTGAGTGGACCCCTTTTATTTTGAAGGGTTCCCGAGGGACCCCCTTGAAAGATTCTCCTTCAATTGTTGATTGTCTATGTGACTGTTTGTCTGAATTTTTGCTATCTAACATGTTTTTTCTGCAGATTAACATATTACTTTTTAGGACCTACAAAGCTTCTTTTTCAATCAAGCTTGGAGATCTGAGGATCTTGAACTTGCCTTGCAGGACTGAGCACCTATAAGGGCCTATTAGACTTTACAAAGCCTTTCACATTTGGCCTCCCTTAGGACTGAGCACCAGGGAACCTCCTTTGTAGGACCAAGCACCTACAAAGTCTTTTGTTCACCTTCCATAGGTCGATGGACCAGTGTCTCAAGTTTTCAACTCTCCTTCGGATCGAGTACCTATGGAGCCATCTCCTCTTCTTATGCTTTTGAGTGTTCCAAATTGTGGTTTCATTCCTCGATGGTTCAGGTATACATTTCTAAGCTTTCACTCTACTTTCCCATGCATTCATTGACACTTGTGCTTGCTAGAGTGGGGGAAAAATGAAATGGCATGAATTTTCACCCCTCACAAATTCCTTGTTTACACACCTCATACCTTAGGAAAATTAAATCTGATGATTCTATTCCATGTTCTTCATTCGCTTCCCATCCACTTGGCAATTGTTTTTAGTGTTGGTGGAGGAATTTATGTTGGGGACGCTAGTGCGGTGCATAGATGTCTACACGACATGTTGTCGTCCTGGCCGAATTCCTACCTATAGAATCTATAGAGGCATCACAACACTCCATTGGTGATGAAGTGTAACATTTATGCGCCCTTGACCAACCTCAAATAGCTCCTTTGCCTCCAATTTCATCTTCAAATGGTTGATTCATTCATCTCATTCATCTTCTTGACACTTATTGATCTTTCTTGGAAACTTCTTGATCATACTTACTTCTACACACTTCATACATAATATTTTTATCTCCATTGAAGCCTCAAGATAGTGCTTTTGTTGGTCTACTCCTCTCGTTGTTGCAAAAAAATTGGCATTCACAAGCTTGTGACCTCACATCTTCCTTCACATTCCTTGAGGGCATCTTGTTGGGGAGGTGACATCCATTCATTTAGCATCATTGTATTGTTTTTGTAGCATATTATTGTTAGCATAGCACATAGTACTTCTACTTCAATATTTTTCTTTATCGTACTTTATCATTGCTATTCTAGCTATCGTGGAGGTGGAAACACCAAAATGGGGGTTTGACTGCGGCAAGCGCTAAAATAGCCCCAACATTTTTCCTTGTTCTTATGTGTGTAGGAATTTATTTCGCGTGGAGCTTGCGAGAGGCTGGAGTGATCGTAAGTTGTATTTCTACCACCTTTTCTCTTATCAAATCCCATCTTTCAAGTTAAATTATTCTTATTATTTGAGTAGTTTAGTTGCTTTATGTTTCTATTATTATGTTGAATTGTATTTGTTAGGTCGTGAGTATGTTTCTTTAGCTCTTAGGCCATACTTTACACTTGATATCCCTATAGATTCCAACAACTAACTGAGATTCCAACATACCCCATTGTCATTCATACCCCGCATTGGAGTCCTTTGGCAGTGAGTTGCCTAAGTTCTAGTTTGGACTCTATAAATCCACTCAACCCCAACAATATCCCAAAATTCTTAGAAAAATGTAACTTGGGGGAATCCATTAGGGCTAAGAACCTTATAAGTCCCCATAGAAAAGGTAGCAATCCTAACTTACTCCTTAGAAATGAGCCTTAAAAGAAGATAATTTTCTTCATTAGATAAAGTTGCAAGGATGTTTTCCAACAATTGATCTTGTAACTCAGTAGAATGGTTAGTATTTGGTTCCATCATAGTATATAGAAAGAACTCAAAAGCTATCTTTCCAACTTGTTCATCAGAAGAACCCAAAATTCTATTTTTCACCAAGAAGTCTAGAGATAGAGTTCCTCTTCCTATGCTTTGAAATAAATAAATGGAAAAAAATAGAGTTTCATGTCCCCTCTTTTATCTGGTTTGGATTTTAGATTTCTATTTCTAGAAGATCTCCTTTTTTTAAAGTATTAGCCCAATCATCAAGACGTAAAGAATTCTCAACCTAACATGTTTCCTTAGCTATATCTCCATTTTCCATTCTTGTATGAATATCATTAAGTTTTATAGTTAAAGTTTTCTTGTGATCTAAAACATCACCAAAGATCAACCTTTTCCATCCTTTCACTTTATTTTTAATATTCTTAAGTTTTTGATTCACCCTATATATAAAAAAACCTTGGATAGGGATAGTTCACCACTTAAAGATACAATCCCTGAAGTTAGGATACAAAGCCCACATAATCTCATATATGAGTGGGAAATAACTAGTAGTAGTACTATCTTCCCAGTTTAGCAACAATGGGTTATGTTATGAAATGGTTCTAGGAAAAGTAAAAAGGTTCGAGGTGATGATAATGTCCCATTTAGAAGAAAATAGGAAAGGATCTAGTTTCACCTAGATAATGTGGTCTCCAGTTCTCCTATTAGTCAATGTGAATAGATAATCTAGAAGGTTTATGTTCATGAGCCTAGTTGAACTAAGCAGGACGACTAAATCAACCATGTTGTCTATGTAATCTATTAAGCCCCTAAGATTTTCAAAGGAAAAAGAGGGGAATTGAAATTCTCAGTCAACATCCATTGTGCCTCCCTATTACCCAATACTTGAGTAGCCACATCAATCCAAAGAGATTTTTTGACATTTCTCACATTAGGGGCATAAATATTTGTTAGATTCCAAGATAATTTTTTGGAAGAGAATCTAACTCATAAATCATTTCTAGATTGATTGATTAGAGTACCAGTAATTTTTGTTGGGTTCAACATAGTTTCTAGACCTCTTGAGGGCCCTAGCCTCACATATAAAGTATTCAACAATGGGCCACAAATATTTAGTGATGAATTGAAAATTTTTCTTATTCATTTTAAGTTTTTGAAGTAAAACGATATCTATCTTATTTTCCAAAAGGAAAAATTTCAAGGAAAAATGCTTTTAAGGGCTATGAAGCCGCTTAACATTCCAGGACATAATATTCATTTACAATTATTTTTGGAGGACTTCTCCAACATTTAATGACAATTTATTTTTCTGCTTCTCTTTGTCTTGCCTGTCACTGGGAAGGTTTGCTAGCCTTAGCCTCAAAACCAACATCTTTTTTTGCCTTTCTTTTTGGGGGTTGACCATTCTTTCTGGTAAAATAAAAAGTTGACTGGAAGTTGGTTTATTTGAATTTGCAATCTGAGAGAGTGAAAGGGTATATTGTGTAGGGTTGTTGGGTGAATTTGTTCATTTAAAAATTACATTCTATAATGCTTCAATACAGTGAGGAGAAGTCATCTTTTAGATTACAACTATGGTACTCACTAGAAAATTTTCCCTTATTTTTATTTAATTAAAGGGGGTGGGGATGCCTTAATCCTTAGGTCTTTGGCTGCAATCCATCCATTTTTTTATCTCTTACCATAGCACTTTCTTTCCTAAAAAAAGAGACAAATCTTTAAATGTTTTTTCTTTGGTATGCCAAGATTTATTTCCTTAGATATATTATTTTTAAAAGGGGATTTGAGTATATTTAGGATGTCATCTTTGAAATGATAACCCTTTGATGCATCCACTATTGAAACCAAAGGCTCTTTAATTTTTTGGTTTTGCTTCAAGGGGGATTTGCAATCAATAATTAAGTGTCCCGATTTTGAGAAATTTTGACAAAATATTGTAGTATTTTCATATAAAACTTGTTTTGACCACTTCCCAAACTTAGAATCTCAATATCAAGAAAATACTAGCTTGGACTTAATTTTTGTTGTGTTGTCTCCTAAAATAAAGTGGCTAATAGAGTTGCCAATCCATTGAAACACTTCTCTATCCCAAAACCCAAGAGGGAGGTCCAAGCATCTTGACACAAACAAGTTTTTTTTTGTTCAAATATGCAATAGGGTCTGTATACACCTAAAAATGGTCACATTATAATAAGTTTGGTAATTAATTAAATACAAGTTATTTAATTAATCTTCTAAATTCAATCTACATATAAATGAATTTAAATAATTTATTTATATTGTTCATTTTCTACATTTCTTTATCTTAATTAAATAAGTTTAGTTACTTATTTAATTTAATCATTTTTTCATTTCTTCTTAATTAATTAAATGAATTTTACAATCTATTTAAATTAATTATCACATTGCTTTATTTCAAATAAAGTAAATATTCTTCTTTTTCCAAAATCACTTTTTCAATTCTTCATAATTAATTAAATGGATTTTACAATCTATTTAAATTAATTATCACATTGCTTTATTTCAAATAAAGTAAATATTCTTCCTTTCCAAAATCATCTTTTCCATTTCTTCATAATTAATTAAATGGATTTTACAATCTATTTAAATTAATTATCACATTGCTTTATTTCAAATAAAGTAAATATTCTTCTTTTTCCAAAATCACTTTTTTATTTCTTCTTAATTAATTAAATGAAATTTACAATTTATTTAATTTAATTATCACATTGCTTTATTTCAAATAAAGTAAATATTCTTCCTTTTCCAAAATCATTTTTTCATTTCTTCTTAATTAATTAAATGAATTTTACAATTTATTTAATTTAATTATCACATTACTTTATTTCAAATAAAACAAATATTCTTCCTTTTCCAAAATCATCTTTTTCATTTCTTCTTAATTAATTAAATGAATTTTAGAATTTATTTAATTTAATTATCACATTTATAAAGTAAATATTCTTCTTTTTCCAAAATCACTTTTTCATTTCTTCTTAATTAATTAAATGAATTTTATAATTTATTTAATTTAATTATCACATTGCTTTATTTCAAATAAAATAAATATTTTTCCTTTTCCAAAATCATTTTTCCATTTCTTCTTAATTAATTAAATGAATTTTACAATTTATTTAATTTAATTATCACATTGCTTTATTTCAAATAAAACAAATATTCTTCCTTTTCCAAAATCATCTTTTTCATTTCTTCTTAATTAATTAAATGAATTTTACAATTTATTTAATTTAATTATCACATTTATAAAGTAAATATTCTTCTTTTTCCAAAATCACTTTTTCATTTCTTCTTAATTAATTAAATGAAATTTACAATTTATTTAATTTAATTATCACATTGCTTTATTTCAAATAAAGTAAATATTCTTTTTTCCAAAATCATAAAATCATCTTTCAATCTTCTAAAAAACCATCTCACATATAATTAAATATTTTTAAATATTTAATTAGAAACTTCTTATCCACATCCCACTTATAATTAAATATTTTTAATATTTAATTAGAAGCTTCCAAATCCACATGTCACATGAAATTAAATAATTTTATTATTTAATTATCTTCAACCAAATAACTAACTTGACAAATGGCAAGTTTCCTTTATTTTTGAGTGAAAGGTTTTATGGGAAGGAAACATCTTCCTGCTTTCTTTCTATTTTCCATCTTTTTTTCTAATTTCTCCATCTTTCACTGTTCATCTAAACAGACTTGTTTTCAACCGTTGATCTTTGCCAACTAGATTTTTGCCTCCAAAACTCTATAAATACAACCTCTTTGTACTTTGAAAAGGATATGAGATCTAGCGAATATAGCGTGAGCATTATAGTTGCATTTTATCCAGCAATTAGCAATCTTGTTTTCGTAAGCATAACATCTTAACTTTCATAGCATTTTAGTTTCATATCTTAGCTTGTTGCGTAATCTCGTTCTCCAAGTTGTCATTTAGCCGAGCTACTGCTTAAACCAACTAAGAGCCAACAACTTACATCAAATCCTTGGAGATAGAGGACAATGGGACATCATTGAAGAAATTGTTGTGTTGAGAGTTTGTTTATCTTTTAACTTTAATTTATTCAATATAATGTCGCATTGGTGTGTTTTTTTTATCTTTTTGATTAGTACACATATTCACACACAGGGTCAAACCCTAGTTGCCCTCTACATAGAGATAAGTTGTGTTTGTCATATATCCAAGGTCTTGTTGTGAGAATCAATAGTGTAGACACCTAAAAATGACCTAGGCCTGCGAACACTATTTTACCACTTTCCATCCTAGCATAATTGTAACATTTGAATTATGTCCCTAACCCACATTCAACTATTAATTAAATAATTCATGATTATTTAATTAATTCATAATCTTTCATTCTTCATGATTATTAAATAAATAAATCTTATTTATTTAATTTAATATGTCACTAATTGTCAAAGTCTTCTAATAATTAAATAAAGTCATCAATTTATTTAATTAATCTTCATCATTAATGTCCTCTCGATTATTAAATTAATATATTTTAATATATCTATTTAATATGTCACTAATTCCTAAATCCTCTCTTAATTAAATAAATTCATTTATTTATTTAATTAATTAACTACTTTTAAATTAAATAATTATTTTAATTATTTAATTATGGCATGTGACACTTCTATATTTTTAAATAAAACAAATCATTTAAAAATATCTCACATACTTAACTGATTCTTCATTTAGTAATTAATTTCAAAAATCAATTACTAATTACCTCACAAAATCTTCTATTTTGAATTAAGGGAAATATTCTTCTACAAATCAAGTAATTTCCAAAATTATTGATTTTCTAAAAATCTCATCCTCTTGTCTTTTGATTTATACTAATTTCATCTCCACTGTCACATTCAGTCTGGATTTAATTCATTTAATTAAATTTTATTTACACCTATGGGTATTTTTCCCTAACCCTAATTGGGGTTGCCTTATTGAATCTTGACCTTTGATTCTAGGGTATTCTTCAATCTCTCATCTTGTCTGTCCATTCAAGATTGCATTTTCTATAAAATGACAATCTTGATTTCATTTTCGGGGCCATGATCATTTGTTTACACTTTAATTATAGGCATTCTTGATATTATAGGCTATTCATTACTAGTTGCATAATTAGAATTAAGCTTATAGTTTGCACATTGGTTTAGTTTTAAAATCCTTCAAAAGCTTTGTTGAGGCTAGACTTAGAGAGTTGCTCACACTAAGGCTGAGGGCATCCATCATCCAAAGCTGGAGAAGGTGCAATGGAAATCAGCCATGGAACAATAGATGGGTGAGATCTTTCTTAATAGTTCTTCCATTTATTTACTTAATTCCTTTGCATTCTATTGCTTGATTTATTTGTATTAACTTGCAGGTACAACTAATCTTTGAGTTGATGTTTGCAGGATATTTTAGGTCATTACATTGGTGAACCCGACTTTCCAACACAACCTTTTTTGCAGGTTTTGGCTTCAAATTCTTTTTTTTTTTGCAGGTCTAGTACGGAACGATGCATTCGCCCTGTCGCATCGCATTTGCGATCGCAAGTGACACAACCGCTCTGTCGTGCCGCATATGAGCCTTCCAGTGATGCATTTGATATTCTGCGACGCATTTGACATAAATCGAGCCGCATCCGTTCTGCCGAGCTGCAGGTAATTGGTAATCTTTGTTGTTCTTTTTGATCATTATTGTAATCTGGATCCGATGCATCCACGACCAAAATTTCATGTTTTCTTTCATTTTTGGTGTTTAAAAAGAACCAACCCTAGGATAGTCACATAAATTTCAATTTACCAATCCTAGGATAGACAATTTAATTGGAATTTATCAATCTAGGGTAGCCACCAAACTTTTATTTTGGTTAAAAATGAACACCATGTCTGTGTGAAGCAATATCTTCACTTAGATTATAAATTTTTTTAGTTTGGGTTTAAAATTGAACAATATTGCTTTGTGTATTTTGGATAATAGGCATATGCTCTCCCCTTTATTGGGTGATAAAAAAGCCAGATCTATCCTTTCTTTCATACTTATGCATTTACTATTGTCATACAACCTTTAGAAGGCTTGCCGTAGTGGGAAAAAGTACTCACCCTACGGGAACGACCTAAGTGGGAACACCTAAAGCCAAGGTTTCCAACCCACTATAATCAAAAGCAAGTTGTTGATGAAAATTCAACTTGACAGTAGTTGACAGGATAACCATCCCCAAAGCCTTTGTTCTAAAGGTTGGGAGGTCTCTCGAGGGAGTATATCCATTGTCACACTAAACGAAAAGACTTACTAAGAACCTAGTGTAGTAGCCAGCCGTGTCAGTAACCAGACATCCTTTCAATCACGGTGCAAGGGGAGGGAAGAATCTCCCCCCAAGACACTCACCATATAATCACCACAGACTGTTTGCTCAGAGGATTCAGTATCCACTTTCGTCACCTTGAGTACACACCTGGAAAAGACAAAAACACGGGCGCCCTCTAGGGGGTGACAAGGCTGTGTGAGTCGACGTGATTTTAAGATGTGGGCTGTGATTGCGAGGATGACCCACTTGACTTTTAAGAGTGAGTCTGTTTGAACAAGCATTTCATATTTTTGATTTCTGTGTTTGCCAAGAATTCTTAAAAATCTTCAAACAAATTACAAAATCACAAAAACTAGTTGAAAACTACAAAGTGTGTTTGGGTTTTTCCCTAAAATTGCATATTGCGATGCAAGCGCTCTGTTGCACTGCATTTGACATCTTAAAAGCTGCATTCGCTCTGATGAGCCGCATTTGAGCCATCAGGAGCTGCATTTGCTCTGTCAAAATGCAATAGACACTTACAAAGCCGCATTTGCAATCAGTGAGCCACATTCGGTTAATTGAGCCACATTTTCCAGGCATAAACCCGCATTCGCAAAACAGTGTCGTAATCGACACTTCCAGAACCGCATTCATTTCTGTGTGCCGCATTTGCTTTGTCGTAACGCATTTGATGCGACGCATTTTCTAGAACCTACAAGCAATTTTCATTGTCAAAATAGAAAGTCCACAACTTGTCTGAAATCCAATCAAGTCTTCCTTCACTGTTTCAAGTCAAACCAGACTCTAAATTGCTCAACTATCATTAAACATTGCATTTTTAGATACCATCTAGCCCATTAGATTGCATTGGTAGCTTCACCACCTCCTTAGACACTCACTTTGGTAGATTTTAGGAGTTGACTCTTACCATTCATTAGTAGGTTATCATTGGACCCAATTACCTTTGTCACTTTGTCAATCATTTTGTGAAGCATTTCCCACTCAATAGTCTAGTGTGGAGAACTCACTTTGTCCCATTTATAGTCCTTCTATGGTCCATTGATCCTCCAAAAATGAATCATTGCAAAAACTTTGTTTTCCCAAGTTTGTCCTCTTTAGATCTTCCACTAGTAAATACATCTTAGGATGATTTATTGCATATCATTTACCATCTCCTTAGTGTCACACCACTTGCATTTCATAAGCCTTTAGTCTTACTTGCATTTCATAGCATCCTTTAAAACTCCAAAAAGAAACCAAAAACATAGTCTCATATTTAGATCATTTTCTCCATCATCCCAAGTTGAGCAAAACTTTGTATGGTTGAAACTAGAGTACAGAAAAAGAAAAGACTCATGGATTCCTTTGGACAAGACGCCAACTTTCTTGGGTTCACAACTAGCATGAACTCATTTCCTAATGCCACAAACAATCCTTGTTTTGACATGGAAAATTCCAACTTCAATCCTTTTAGTGAGATGAACATCCCATCATCTCCATCACATCTTTTTGAACCATTTATCCGACGGGATGAAAATGCGGATGTCTTTGAAGAAGACATACAAGCTGCCACTCAAAACCCAAAAGTGGCCTCTTTTGTGGAAGAAATGGTCTTAAATGACTCTTCTAGATTCCTAGCTATGCTCCTTAACCAAGGGGCTAAGGTACCAAAGGGATTTGATCTCAACACTCTTAGACTAACTTCTCTCACTCCGCTATCACACAATTCCTCCATGGGAGCTTCTTCACAAAATGTCATCAACACACTCAATTCTACCTCCCTTGGTCATACCACTACCACAGCCAACACAACATCTATTGGGGGATCATCTTCCCAAACCAACACCACATCACAATCCATCCCCCAACAAACATCCACCATTCCTTCACAAAAAATGGGGGCAACCACATCAAACCTCTTTGGAACCACATCTAGTTCCATGAGTACATCAGCAAACCTATTATTAGGTTCTTCAAGTGCCATAGCAACCAACTCATCTAACCCGTTTGAGAGAAATAAACTAATATTTTTCATTCAAGGCACCCAATCCACTTCATCACAAGTCAATACCAGCATTCCTATGACCCAAAACACCAACATTCCTCAAAGTCATAATCTTTTATTTGGGCAAGGCAATCAAGGCGCTCAATCATATACTCCATTTGGGCATCAACAAGCTCAAAATCAACAAGGCGCTCAATTCTTCACTCCATTTGGAAATCAACAAATCCAAAACCAGCAAGGTCCTCAAATCCAGTCCAATATGGCAGGATATCACATTCCCACTTATGCTTCTCAAGTCCATACGTAGCAGCACATCCCTCATCAAAATACTAATTTCCAACAACCGCCTCATCACAACAGTCATTTTGCTCACTGGCAACCCATTCCCAATCAACACAACTCACAACATTTGGGGAATCAAATCGCCTCCACCACCAACATAGGTGATGCTACCAACCATCCAATGGTGGAAGCACTCACACACCAACTCACTGCTCTTCAAACACAAGTGGAGACCTTGCAACAATCCAATAAAAAGTCATACATGTCACATGACTTGTGTCCTTATCCGTTTGACACAACTTTATATATGCCACCATTTCCTCATGGATATGTGGTCCCTCATTTTCCCAAGTATAAAGGCAAAACAAACCCCCTTGAACACATAAGGGAATTCACAACTAGTTGTATTGACATTGCTTATGAGCAAACTTATCTCATGAGACTCTTTTCTAGAAGTCTTGGAGGTCATGCACTAGAATGGTTCTCACTCTTGCCTAAGGGAATAAAAACTTGGGATGAATTGGAAAATAAGTTTGTCGAAAACTATGCTTACAATATCGACACAGACATTGACATCGCCTCCTTATGCAAACTTACCCAAGAGGATGCAGGAGAGACTTTCATTCCATTCTTTCAAAGATGGATAACCTTAGCAAGTAGATGTCTGGTAGAAATACCTAAAAAGGTGAAAGTAACCATGTTTGTGCAAACTCTCCTTGGACCACTAAGGTATGGATTACAAGTCCATTGTTGCACCACTTTTGTTGACCTTGTTGAAAAGGGGGTTCAACTGGAAAAAGCCTTGATTGCCAAAGGTGAATTGAAATATGGTGGCAAAACCATCAACACAACCACCAATAATAACCCAAGTAGCTCAAATGACAAAAAAAAATACTGGGTTAAGAACAAACACATCACAAGTGACGGTGTAGTTGATGCAAAAACTGTCAATGCAATAGGTCATGTAATCACAATCAAAGGAGTACACAATCAAAACACACCTATAACTACACCAACACCAACTGCCAACACTATCTAAAACAATCATGGTCAATCTAATCAAAGGCAGTTGCGTCAACCACAACAGTTCCAAAAATGTAGATACACCCCGTTGGGTGAACCTATCGAAACTGTCTTAAAGAAACTCCTTCAAAACAACATCATAACACTGGAAGAGCCTAAACCGTATGACCCTGGTCAGTTCAAGCCGTCATGGTGGGATGACAATTCATTATGTGATTACCACCGTGCCAAAGGACACAAAACTTCCTCTTGTTGCCAACTGCGAAATATGGTGCAAGATCTTATAAAGAACCACACCATTGAGTTGGGTGGTCAATCTTTTTCATCTAATGCAGATCATACCATACACAAGAACCCACTGCAGGATCATAGGCTTCCTCGTCTACCACCAAGCATTCAAACAACCAAGCCAACCACATTCGTCCGGCTTATAATACTACTTGTCCTGCATACAGTTATCTTGATGGCACTCTTATTAACAATCTTCCCGCTGCTAATGAAGATGAATTTGTTAATACCATCAACATCAAAGGAGCCCCAGAATGCAATGTGACTATGCGTAAAGGCAAGGTCACTACCCCGGGTCCTTCTGCCTGTCAACCAAAGATCACCATACCTAGTCCATCCACTAGACAATCCACCCCAAAACCGGAGTTCAACATTGTTGAGCAGTTAAATAAAACACCTGCTCAAATATCCATTCTTGAACTACTCCGTATTTCACCCACGCATAAGGCCATCCTTGATAAAGTACTGCAAGAGTCAATCATCCTAACCAGCATCGATGTTAACCATTTTGAGACCATGGTCAGATACTTGAATTCACCTCACCACATCACCTTTTCAGACAACGACTATTCCTCACCCAAGCCATCACATAACGATGCCCTCCACATTGAAGTCTTTGTCCACAAGCATAAGGTTAGACAAGTTCTAGTAGATGGTGGAGCAGGATTGAACATCTGCTCTCTGAAATTGGTCAAAGCTCTTGGTTTTTCTGAGGCATGTGTAGATGCTAGCAAAAGCATCATCATCAAAGCATATGATGATGAAGAACGCACTTCTAAAGGCGTTATTACAATTCCACTCCAAGTGGGACTGGTCATCATAGATACCACATGCCAGGTCCTGGATCATGATATCCACTATAATATATTACTTGGTTGCCCTTAGATTCATGATTTAAAGGCAATTCCATCCACATACCACCAGTGCCTAAAATTCCCTTTTGATGGAACTGAGATCACTATCCCTGGAGATCTTGATCCATTCCAATACTGCACCAACCTGTGAGCTACTGCTGAGCACTAGGCACCCATAAATCGGGAAGCCTCATCTTCCATCGCATCCAAATACGTTGACCCATCCACACTCATGAAATCATCCATTCCATCACTTTCTACCACACCATCTTCATCAGCGTCCATCCCAAGTAAAGACTTTCAGATCCAGGACCTTGGTTGTGGAGAGTTCAAATTGAACACGGCTTACTGTATAACAACAATACCGAAGCCACCAAAAGTCTATGGTAGACCTTGTTTTGCAATTAAGCCCAAAGTAACTTTCAACGTTCCACCAAAAAGTGTTTTTACACGGTGGGGCGATATGGGTAACGAAGTCATTATTGACATGGATAACTAGATCTACAAAGACCCAATAGAGTTATCTCCACTACCGCTACATCTCTATGGCAAGGGATATGATATATGCAAAGCCCAAGGTTTTGATGGCACAAGCGGCCTTGGAAAGAACAGTAATGGAAGAAGGGAACCTATCATCATAACGGCAAGACCAAGATACGTAGGGCTAGGGTTCAACCAACTCGGAACTGACGATCAATGTATCTATGAATTTTCAAGTAAGGATGTAACGGCAACAGAAAGTGTCGGGACAAGCGAAGAATCCCTAACCGAAACAAACTCTAATGAATGGGAATGGGGATTTGACAAAACCGTTAGTGACTATGACATTGATGAACTATTCTTAGAACCTGGCCAACCTTCCTTTGAAGAACGATTCCGCCAACAATATAACATTGACCCTATTGACCGACATTCTAAAGACAAGAAATGGGTAAGCATTCCTTGGAACCCAGAAGAACATAAAGTGTCGTTAGCAATACCTGAATCATCCCACCCCATTCCTGAGCCCACCCATGAGCCTAACCTATCTGAGCCCATTATCCATACTTTTGAAATACCTACCACTAGTCACGATGATGATAATTTCATCCCATATTATGATTTTGAATTTGATTCATCTGACTCAGAGTATGGACCATCCATTGCATCAGACACGGAAGTGGAAATTGACAACTTTTCCTTTACACTTGAGGCATCAATTTACACACTTTCCGCATCTTCCCCATCCTTTACCAACACCGACGATGGAATCCCCCTTGTGTACCCACAACTAATTGACTGGGACCAACAAGATCCACCGGTAATGGACATATTTTAGAATGATGAGGCAATTGCAGAATTCATGGGACTAAGAGATGGTATTCCATGGGGAGATCACAAAACAAGATTCTCCATTGATCTAGATTGTGCAACTTACTTTGGGGAGACTATGCAACCCTCCAGTCACAAAAATACAAAAAATAAAAAAGAAAAAGAAATGCCTTTAGGTGAAAACCGCAAGGCACCTTCTGGCAGTAAAATAGTAAAAACAAAGGACACATCTGAAGGTGAAAACCTCTCTAAGACACCTAAGGATGGAGGATTGGACTTTCTCCCCGTAACATAGGAAAAATCGGCCATGCTCATTGAGGATACAACATAAGTTAACATAGCCACACTAGAGAATCCCAAAATGATTCTCTTGGCCGCATCATTATCAGATGAAGAAAAACCTGAGTTTACACAATTCTTCATAGAGAGAAAAGTTAACTTTGCATGGTCATATGCTGACATGCTAGGGCTTGATCCTGAATTGGTTCTGTATCATCTTCCTTTAATCCCAGGAATCAAGCCGGTCAAACAAAATTTGCACAAGATGCACCCACAGATCGCACTACTTGTCAAAGCAGAATTGAAAAAGTTCTTAGATGCTAAATTCATAAGGTCAATTGATTATGCGGATTGGATATCAAACATTGTTCCTGTTACCAAGCTGAGTGGACAAATCCGTATTTGCACAAATTTCAAAGATTTAAAAAAAGCTTGCCGAAAGGAGGACTTCCCCCTACCAAACATAGACATGATTGTTGACCTCACGGCAGGATATGAGATGCTATCTCTCATGGATGGCTTTTCAGGCTATAACCAAATCCAAATTGCAACAGAGGATCAACATAAAACAACATTCACTTGTCCTTGGCGAACATACTATTGGAATGTCATGCCTTTTGGCCTAAAGAATGCAGGGGCTACATATCAAAGGGCTATGACAAAAATCTTCCATGACATGATGCATATTCTAATGGAAGATTATGTGGATGACCTATTAGAAAAATCTCTGACTAGGAAGGAACATCTCAAAGTCTTAGATAAAATTTTCAGATGGTTTGAGGATTACAAGGTTAGATTGAACCCAAAGAAATGTGTCTTTGGAGTGACATCAGGTAAGTTGTTGGGATACATAGTTTCGAGACGAGGCATTGAGGTTGACCCAGCAAAGGTAAAAGCAATTCTGGACATGCCTCCACCAAAGGGAATCAGCGAGTTGCGCACACTTCAGGGCAGACTACAATCTATTCATTGCTTCATTGCACATTTGGTAGACAAGTGTCAACCATTCCAATATCTACTCTGCAAAAGCATCCCATTTGTATGGACAGATAAGTGCAACATGGCTTTTGACAAAATTAAAGAATATTTATTAACAGCTCCAGTGTTAATGCCACCTATTGAGGGAAAACCACTGATTCTATATGTATCTGCAACAACAAATGCACTAGGGGCATTATTGGCACAAAATGACCATGAAGAAAAAGAAAGAGCCATATATTACATTAGTCACACATTAATTGGATATGAGCTCAACTATACACCCATTGAATGAGCATGCCTAACAGTTTTCTTTGCGGCACAAAAACTAAGACACTATATGCTAAGTCATCAAACACATCTGATAGCAAAGATTGACCCATTAAAATACCTCCTAAGTCGAGCAACATTGATAGGTTGCTTGGCAAAATGGGTCATGATTTTAAGCGAATATGAAATACAGTATTTAGAGCGCAAGGCTATAAAAGGACAGGTAATAGCAGATCAACTGGCAGATGCACCAATCCAAGCTACTCATTCGTTGATCACTATTTTTCCTGATGAGTCAATCTTTCATGCAGAACCAGCTCTACCATGGAAATTATACTTTGATGGATCCCACACTGGGCACGGCTCAGGAGCAAGCATATTATTTATCACACCACAAGGGGATTCAATTCCTAAATCATTTCAGATTGTTTTCCCTTGTACAAATAATATTGCGGAATACGAGGCATTGGTCACAAGTCTCAAGATAGCAATAAAATGGAAAATTCAGACATTGCTCATATTCGGGGATTCTCAATTAGTCATTAATCAAGTGAATGATGACTATGACACAAAGGATGAGAAGTTGCTTCCCTACAAAAGAATGGTGGATAGTTTCTTGATGTATTTCAAAATGATTGCATTTGAACAAATCCCGAGGACATAGAATAAAGCAGCCGATGCAATGGCTACCATTGGATCTCTCCTAGACATCCCTAAGAATGTGTCACAATTTGAATTCTTAGTGGAACAGCTGTTGATGCTTGCATACGACATTCCAGAGTCCGAAATGGTGTGCGAGATTGTTGGTCCTAGTTCGCCTTGGTATCAAGACATATACGACTATCTTAAATCCCAAACCCTCCCACCCAACCTATCTAACAACCAAAGAAAATCCTTTATCCGAAAAGCGGCTAGACATACCATCGTCAATGACACCTTATACCGCCATGGCTTTGACAACACCCTTCTTCGCTGTCTCGACACTAATGAAGCCCAAACAACTTTATGAGAAGTACATGAAGGTATATCTGGATCTCATTCGAGTGGTCCAACCTTAGCTAGGAAAGTCACCAGACTGGGATACTACTGGCCGACATTGGAAAAAGATGCTCTTCAGTTTGTTAGAACATGTCGAAAATGCCAAGTGCATAGTGACCTGATTCATGCACCTACACAGGAATTAAGACCGATCACTTCTCCATGGCCTTTTGCACAATGGGACTCGACCTCGTGGGTAAGATCCATCCATCCTCATCTAATGGCCATAAATTCATAATCACCACCACTGAGTATTTTACTAAGTGGATTGAAGCCATCCCTCTCACCTACATCACCGGTAAACAAATATCCAAGTTCATCCTAAATTACATCATTTGCCGGTACGGTGTCCCACAATCCATCATCATAGATAACGACAGTCCATTCAAAAATCAGGATGTTCATGAACTCTGTGAGCAATTCCACATCCAGCACCACTTTTCCACTCCATACTACCCACAAGGTAACGAACAAGCTGAGGCATCCAACAAAATAATCCTTCACATTCTGAAGAAGACCATCAACGACCCTGGCTGAGATTGGCACCTACAACTCAATCCTGCTTTATGGGCCTATCGTACCAGCATTTGTACCCCTACTGGAGCCACTCCATTTTCCCTGGTCTATGGATTTGAGGCCATATTACCCATTGAGGTCGAAATTCCTTCTCTCCGTGTCTCTTTGAAAGGAATGATTGATGATGAAGAATACATGCATAATCATCTCCATGAGCTAGAAATGCTACAAGAAAGATGACAAAATGCCTTAAATCATCTATAGGCATATTAAAATCGTCTATGCCGAAGTTATAACAAAAGAGTCATGGTGCGAAAGTTTGAAATCGGTGACTTGGTTCTCATGCAGAACCCCAGAAATCAGGCAGACCATGAAAAGCCTGGTAAGTTTGAGGCTAATTGGCTTGGTCCTTATATCATTACTGACGCATTTGGTTCCGAAGCTTATCAATTGGCCACACCTAATGGAGAATAGCTGACAGAACCTATCAACAACTTACACCTGAGAAAGTTCTACACATAGCATCAGAGAGTTGGGCTAAAAACCTGCAAAATACAAAAAAAAAAAATGAAAAAAAAATGAAAATCATCACTTGATGAAAACCTGGCAAACAAGCGTCTTGGTGACACAAAAAAATTCAAAAAATGGCAAAAATAGTAAAAAGAAATGAATTCATCCAATAGTGAAAACCTGGCAAACGGGCGCTTTGGATAAGTACCATGGTGAAAACCTGACAAACAGGAGCCATGCATAGTCGATCATTGCTTCGCCATCTACTGTTACTCAAATCGACCTCTACTCATTTGTCATACTCACAAAGGTCTGACACATTCATGAAATCCATCCTAAGTCCTGTCAATTCCGACCATGGTTAACATTTGGTTGACATTATTCCTTGCATATCTTTGCCTTTACCCGGCGTCTACCTATCTCCATATCATTGAACTTGGGTATTCCTCGACTTGTCTGGGGGCAAGAACTTTATCATGTAACTGCAGTGGGTACCACACATGATCCCGCATTCTTGAAAAGTCCTGAAAAAATCCTAAAAATCTGAAAAAGTCTTGAAAAAATCATAAAAATCTGAAAAAGCCTTGAAAAAATCATAAAAATCAGAAAGCATCCTAAGAAAATATAAAAACATCCAAATCAATGTCAAAATCCAAAATCAAAGTCAATATGATCATTTCAATTGATCACGTCAATCAATCTTTTGTCCATGACCGAACTACTTTGTCTTTGCACTTTTGCTACGCAGGCAAGATTCATCTTTGAATCCCCGAGACATTAGGTCAGTCTTTCTAGGTTTGTTAAAATAAACCATGATTCAAGCCTTGTGTCCTTCAGACAATGTCATTGGTCGTGTCAAACTACGAGGTCTCTGAGTGCACGACGTAGGCAAGGCCATCAATTGATGGACCCCCGAGGCCGCACTAGGTCAGTCCATTAGGGTTCATGGCACTATAAATTCACACACATCAAACTATCTTCAAATCAAGCAAATCTTATGTCAATCTTTAACTATCAATCTATCGACAATATGTTTCGTCAACACTCTCAGTCAATTCAGCATGTCAGCAACGACATGTAGTCAAAATCCTATCAAAACAATTTATCATGGCAAAGCTTTGGGTTCTTCTTCAGATGTGTCCTTTTGAAGAGCAACTCTCGTCAACTTCTTTGTGCTTTTGGATGTGTCGTTCCTAAGCATCATCATCATCTGGCATTTTGATGGATTCTCCTAACTCTGAGAATCGATCTCCTAGATATCAACGTCATTCAGGATGTGTCCTTCCCGAATTTGATATCGCCCGACATTTAAAACAACACCTGACATTAAAACACTTGGCAAACTTTTTTTTTCTGTCTTTTGATAAAAATCACGATATTAGTTGCTTATGTCCTAGGAACCATGACATATCATGATAATTATCCTTGTCTGCTTATCACTCTGCTATTAGTTTCTCCATGATGTCCTGACTTCAAGATTTAGAGAAGCAACGACATAGTATGATAATTTTACCGTCTCTTTTACTATCATGTGGCTAGTTTCTCAAGGATGTCCTATCATTAGGATTTAGAGAAGCAACGACATCTCATGATTGGTTTGGTTTTTCTAGTGGTTGGTCATGCTAAAGTGACTAGGGGCAATTGTGTTCCTTGCATGAGTCATGATCATCCTTTGTCTATGATTGTTGATCTACATGATGGTTCGACCTTGCACACTATTGATCTATGTCATATCATAGTGTTTGTCGACCATCATGACATTTTCACCCAATGATGATTAAAGAGCAACAACTAGAATAGCACTATAGAAAAGCTTTTGAAGGATTTTTATTTTTCGCACTAACATGTATATCTTTCTTCGCACTAACATCCATCTTCATCTTCTCTTCTAGAGTTCTCTGACGATATCCTATGACATACAAAAACAAAGTTGCATACATAATGGCATGATCATTTCATATTCACATCTGCATATATCAGATACCATAATCCACATTGCATAAACGTTATCATTTGCATCCATTCATAAAACCATCATTTGCATCAACATATAAACATCATAAATAAAACATTGAGATCAACATATAGGAATTACATCATCACAACATTACACAATGCATACATACATTACCACATCCATAATCGCATTCATAAGTATAAGCATAGTATCCATACATCTCATATCATAAAAACATCGCATAAAATATGAGAACACCATAACACATTACATCATATAGGCCACATCAAAACTACATCGCATATATAATTTCAAAAAATGTTATGTCACAGGATAGAGTCAAATGATATCCCAAAAATAGAGCTCGCAGGCTCGAATATCAAAATATATATGTGTCTAAAGCAATTCCTAAGGTGGCCCTCCTCCATCTCGAGGAGGTGAACTACGAGGTAACTATGACTGATCCATCAAATGAATAGTGAACTGAATGGGTGTCCTCTCTAGTGTCTCACTCTGAGATCCTATGGGATCAGTAATAGGAGGCTGGCTCTGCTCTGTCTACTACCCTGAAGACACTGACCTGTGATCGTGCTCTAACCAATGACCATGCTTTGATCTGTGGCTATGCCTTGATGAATGCCTATGAGAGCTGTGAGATCTGTGGCTTGAAGACTACCTTGATGTAGTGGACCCTCCAACACCGGTGTGACTACTGCTATGGGACTTGCTGCTGTGAGTCCGACTGCCACTACCTGTCTTGCTGTAGGATCGGGACAACCATGGGTCTTGTCTATCTGGCGAAACGACCTGCTCATACAATGCCTTGTATCGGCTCCTACTCTCTGCTACCCTGGCCAACTCTCGAGCCATGTCCCCCGTCGGTCCAGTGCATAACTCTGCAAACTTTGAAACCCACCGCTCTGACTCCTGTCGCCGAATGATGGCCTGATCCCTCTCAACCCGAGTGACCTCTAGCTCCACTGCCAAGGCCTTGTTCTGAGACAAGGCCGGATTGAGTCTGCTCTATAAGTGTATGATCCGCTGATCAATGATAGCATCCGCAGGCAAAATGGGTGGTTTGTCACCCTCATTATCCCCAAAGATCATGCGCTCCCATAGCCACTGATCTGCCTCATCCTCCTCATCTTTCTCCCCCTTGGCCCGGATCTCCTCCACATCTATGTCAAGAGGATGTTCCCCAACAAGTGGATCCGCCTCTACTCGCTCCTCCGTCGCCACCTCTACCTCCACCCTCTCCTCCATCGCCACCTCTACCTCCACTCTCTCCTCCACCACCACCTCCACCTCCTCCTCATCCTCCTCATCTCTCTCCCCCTCGGCCCGAATCTCCTCCACATCTATGTTAAGAGGATGTCCCCCAACAAATGGATCCGCCTCTACTCGCTCCTCTGCTGCCACCTCTACCTCCACCCTCTCCTCCGCTGCCACCTCTACCTCCACTCTCTCCTCTGCCACCACCTCCACCTCCTCCTCACCTCCTCTAGCCTCCTCGGCTCTCACCTCTGGCTCTCTCTCCTCCCCCTCCTCCCGAATGGGTGATAATGGTACACCACCCACTCTCTGTCTCACTCTCCTAGGCTGCCTCCACCCTCGGTCATCTCTCCTCCTCCTGGCACCCTTGCCATCTCCCCCACCTCCTCCATCTCCTCCACCGTTGTCGTCACCTCCACCTCCTCCATCTCCCCCATCTTAGCCTCCATACCTGCCTCCATCTCTACCCCTAGCACCTCTGCCATCTCTCCCTCCATCTCAGCCACCCCGACCTCTCCTCGATACTCGTGAAATAACTGATCTTCGATCAATGGGCGGTGGACCATCTGGATCTGTCAAAGGAATGGGCCTGTGAACTTGCCACCAGGTGTCAAACTCGACCGATGTGCCCGCATCTGTTGGACCCCCTCTCCATACCCACTAAATGACCACTAAGCTGTCAACCTGTTGCTCTGCCATGGTCACTGATATGGGCGGCCCCCACATGGTCTTTCTGGAAGATCGAGCATACTGTGCTGTGCCTACTGGCACAATCAGCTGCTCCCCAAACTACCATAGTACCCGTTGGGGCAGGTACATCTCAATAATTCATTGTGTCTGAATGGTGCAGCCAATGAGGTATCAAAACTGTCTGCAAAAGGACAAGTGGCCATCCTCATCTGATCACTGGGCACAATCTCTGTACGACCTCCACACAAAACTGATCATCGTGTCTATCCGATGACTCCAATACTCGGTATCTCTAACACGAGTCTGGCTAACTGATCCGGCATATAAATAAACATAGGGCATCCCATCACCCAACTGCTGCATCTGTATTGGCAGTCAAAAAATGGGAATGCGCTCCCATACCTAAATCATGAGTAAGGTAGTCCCGCAAATGATACTGTGACCCTGGAGATAGACTACCTCATGCAACTGGTGGTACAACATGGCCAACAAGCATGGCCCCCAAGAGAAAATAGTCCTCTGTGACCTCATACGAACAAGAACATCCCCCCATCCAATGGGAAATCCGTGACCACGACGATCTGGGATCAACAATCCAACGATCAAGGTCATAAGTATGGCATCGAATCAGGGAAATCGGTTGGCTACAATGTCCCAGCCGATCTCATAACCGTCCAAAGCCAACTGCACACCATTGGTACCCTCATACCTCTCTATCAAAACCTGTCGTCCTCGGTGTGGATCATAGACCACCCTCTCTTCGTTGATCAGAATGCGGAGAATGCGGTAAAGATCCTCCAAAGTCACAGTGGCCTCTCCAGTAAGCAGGTGGAATGAGCGGGTCTCAGAATGCCACCTCTTGCAAAGAGCAGTAAGCAAACCTCTGTTTGCCCGAATAATGGGCATATACGTCACATGGTATAGGCCTAGGGCCATCAGCCACTGCCTCTGTCTATCACTGAGACAATCTCAGAAAGCATAAGTAGCTGGCCGGAACTCCCGGGTATAGATAGGCACAAGCTGACTCTACACAAGGAAAGGCCAAGGATTAGAACATATTAAGAAGCATTATGGAAAGTTTTGTACTACTGGCAAGTCAAGGGTACATAAAAGTTAATCTCAGCACAAGTCGACAAAAGTCAACTCTGGTCAACTTCAATTGCGTTGCGTTGACCTCAAATGCGTCACAATGTTTCAATTGCGACTCGAGGCAAGACAAATGTGTTGCAAAAATATCAAATGCGTCATTCTGACTAGCAAATGCGCAAGCAAACAACGAATGCGTCATTTAATCTAGCGAATGCGTGATTCAACAACAAATGTGTCATGTGACATGTCAAATGTGTCACAAATTTGCAAATGCGTCGCAAAATCTGTCGATTGCATCACACTTTTTCGATTGAGTCATTTCAACTTTCGAATGCACAATCGCACAAATAACCTAAGCTACCCATTGCACTTGTGTCACGACGCAATCAAATGCGGTGAACGCGAAGGCGTTTGCGGCTTTCGTGATAGTATTTGCGTCGCACCGTAATTATTTTCCCCCCATTTTACCCTCATAAATGCATCAAAATCAAAATTTGACAAGTTGGATAAGGTACTTACCGATGCACTTGTGCCCTTGGGTCATCAGAATGAGCGCACGCGATATCCATGGTGTGTAGTCATAGGAATCACCATCCTCGCTCAGAGCTCCGATTTCTAAAAATTTCTATATAACAAATGAGAAAATGACATTTGGTTTAACCTTTTCAACTTATTTATAGGCTAAAAATTAGGGTTTTGACCTAGTAGGTTGTATTGGAGGCTCATTTGACCACTTTTGACTGACATTTTGGTTGACTTGGCGTTCTCCGTTTTCGAAATTGTTCGCGCCATTGCTTATCTGGTCATTAACTGAGCTAATCGAGATATTTTCCAAATTTTTCTGACCCCAGGTCAAAATTCAAAAAATTTCCCGAGGGGGCATAGGCATTCCGTACCTCCGCTGGGGCGTATTCTGGACTTGTTTTCTTTGCCACAATGCGACAAGCTGCATTATGACAAAGAGGGGCAAATGTAGACACATAAAAATGACCTAGGCCTGAGAACACTATTTTACCACTTTCCATCCTAGCATAATTGTAACATTTGAATTATGTCCCTAATCCACATTCAACTATTAATTAAATAATTCATGATTATTTAATTAATTCATAATCTTTCATTCTTCATGATTATTAAATAGATAAACCTTATTTATTTAATTTAATATGTCACTAATTGTCAAAGTCTTCTAATAATTAAATAAAGTCATCAATTTATTTAATTAATCTTCATCATTAATGTCCTCTCGATTATTAAATTAATATATTTTAATATATCTATTTAATATGTCACTAATTCCTAGATCCTCTCTTAATTAAATAAATTCGTTTATTTATTTATTTAATTAAATACTTCTTTTAAATTAAATAATTATTTTAATTATTTAATTATGGCATGTGACACTTCTATATTTTTAAATAAAACAAATCATTTAAAAATATCTCACATACTTAACTGATTCTTCATTTAGTAATTAATTTCAAAAATCAATTACTAATTACCTCACAAAATCTTCTATTTTGAATTAAGGGAAATATTCTTCTACAAATCAAGTAATTTCCAAAATTATTGATTTTCTAAAAATCTCATCCTCTTGTCTTCTGATTTTTACTAATTTCATCTCCACTGTCACATTCAGTCTAGATTTAATTCATTTAATTAAATCTTATTTACACCTATGGGTATTTTTCCCTAACCCTAATTGGGGTTGCCTTATTGAATCTTGACCTTTGATTCTAGGGTATTCCTTAATCTCTCATCTTGTCCGTCCATTCAAGATTGCATTTTCTATAAAATGACAATCTTGATCTCATTTTCGGGGCCATGATCATTTGTTTACACTTTTATTATATGCATTCTTGATATTATAGGCTATTCATTACTAGTTGCATAATTAGAATTAAGCTTCTAGTTTGCACATTGGTTTAGTTTTAAAATCCTTCAAAAGCTTTGTTGAGGCTATACTTAGAGAGTTGCTCACACTAAGGCTGAGGGCATCCATCATCCAAAACGGGAGAAGGTGCAATGGAAATCAACCATGAAACAATAGATGGGTGAGATCTTTCTTAATAGTTATTCCATTTATTTACTTAATTCCTTTGCATTCTATTGCTTGATTTATTTTTATTAACTTGCAGGTACAACTAATCTTTGAGTTGATGTTTGCAGAATATTTTAGGTCATTACAAATAGAAGATCACCCTTGAAAGTGAACCTGAAGAGGAACATCATACCGGTCATAACACTCACCTCTACACTGCCTTTCAGATGCCATTTAACAATAGTCCAACGATAAATAATATCAATAGTGGGGTGAAAGGATAATAATTTACCAACCAAGGATTACTCAATTGAGGAGATGGTTCTTTCGATCGTGGAGTTAGGGAGTTTTATTTCCATTCTATTTTCAGACTCAAAGAACTCAAGAAAAGTAGTTTCATTGACATTGTCACCTCAGGTGCTACCTATAGGAACACTTTTCTAGGCCTTAATATTCAAAACAAAAGAGTTCATGGGGTCAAGATCCTCCAAAACAGTGTCAAAAGTTGAAGGAGGGCCCCTTAGGTCCGAAATACCAACTAAAATAGAGGCCTTAGATTTTTTACAATCGATGCAAAAGAGTAGAGGGGAGGAGGGTTAGGGGAACCCCATGAATATCAAGAACCATGCACAAGGAAGGTTCAAACAAGGTAGAGAAATAAATTAGAGTGGGTAATTTTTTTTAATATGTCATTGTTAAGAAAATGTATGAATGAAAGTATTTCACATGATTTTTGAAAAGTAGTAGATGTGAAGAGATTCAACAATGTCAAATATTCTTTAAAGGATGGAAAAATTGGAAAGTGTTGTGAGTTAGTCATAGAAAAAATTAGTGTATATGCATTCATCAGAGAATTTAAGGATAATATATTATCCAATTATGTGAAACACTCCAAATATGTTTTGTGTCTTGATGAACAATTTTTCACATGTGAAAACACATTTTGAATCGGAACTATACTATTAGTGGTTGAATTTACATAAAACTATACTCTTTCTTAACAAGAGGAAATTCAATCTTAGTATTATAATTCAATACATGTGGCCATCTTTGTTCATATTATATACATACATGTAGATGATAGTACAAAAGATCATATTTTATTTTGAAGGAGTACCATTTCTATTTGAGTGATAGCTAGTTACACTCATAAGAGTTTGTGCATTATTGTTTCAAAATGTTTTATGAAAATTTAGAAGTAAGAAAAATCTAGATTGAGAAACATCTCATATAGTCAGACAATTGTACAAGACAATTAAAAAATGCTTGAATATTTTATTACCTATGTAGGGCTCATAAATAAAACAATATCCAACATATGTAGAGTTGTTTTGAAGCCAGACATGGTAAAGAAGAGAATGATGGTGTTGAAGCATGTGTGAACATAACTCTATATGTAGCTAGGGAGAAACTAAAATACAAGGATGCAACAAAGTCTACATATGCACATGCAATTATAGATTGGTGTAATGTAAAATTATCTATAGGATCAAGTGAGAACTCTATAATTCAATGATTCTTTTGGTTAGTTGAAGAAAAATATATTTTTCCTCAATATTATTGTGAGAAATTAGTGGATCAACAAAATTAAATTCCTTTAAGAGTTCAAATGAAAGCATGTGAACTATATAGACTAGGGAGCTTGCCTATTTTTGTTAGTTTTGCATTGAAGGTGAGTGGGAAACATGTGGAAATATAGAGTGGGTTAAAGAATGGAAATAAATATCCTTAACACCTACACAAACACATGATCAACATGAAGCATATTTGAAGAGGATAATCGATTTTTTGTATAAGATGACTATGATCATGTTTTAGAGCTTGTACAAGAATGTACATGAATTCAATATCTAGTTTCATTACATTATTTTGTAATAGATAACTATATATGTATGCATGTATTAATTTGAATTAAATGTCACACTTTATTGAATATATATGGTTTTTTAGGACATGTGTATGATGTTATTGCACATGACGAAAATGAAGAGGAAATAGAGTATTGGTTGGCCTGATGTGTTGAAAAGAACTATAAGTTTTTATATCATAGAGTAGATGATGATAATTGTGTGTATCCAATAGGTTTTGTGGTTGTTGTTGGCACTTGGATACAAAAAATATTTAATAAGAAAGAATGGTTTTCCTCCATTTGAATATTATGAAAGATATAAGGATATTATACATTACTCACATTTAACTATGGCAAAAAATGTAAAACTAGTGAGATATCAAGGGAGACTTTCTAATAAACGGGTATGGGCACTTTTTATGGAGAACATGAGACAATTATAGATGCATTAAAAAAGAGAGGATGTAGACGATACAATGGAGTAAATTTCAAGGTATGTATATAGCTATATATTTAATTGATAGTTAATATATAGTTAATTAATTTAATATCATTCCCTGTAAAAATTATAAGTGATTGCATGTCCCATTAAGCAATTCTCTTACCTCCCCTTAAGCCATATCCTAATTATAATAAATTTTCTCACATGACTTAGAGTCAAGGCTAGTTATCTATAGTTAATTTATTTACTATCATTCCTTAAAAAAATTATAAGTGATTTCATATGCCCTTAATCCATCCTCTTAGCTCCCCTTAAGCCATCCTCTTAGCTCCCCTTAAGTCATATCCTAATTATTGTTAATTTTCTCACATGATTAGAGTTAGGGCTCATGTATCTTAGCTAATTTATTTACTTTCTCTAGATTACATGCATATAAATAATTACATTAATTATTTTTTAAATATATTTTTTTTCAAGTCTCCTACAACTAGATGAAATTGTTGGACTACTACTTGTGTATTAACCTTGTGAAAAAATACTAGATAATTTTTGATATGGTAGGCATCACTTGAATGCAAGAAAATTTTAATCTAATTTTTTAACTTGATTTATTGTAATTTTCTCACATGACTTAGAGTTAGGACTCATGTATGGATGAACCCACAATAGTGACTCCCAAACTTGGGACACTATTTTTTCAATTTGAATGAGGGAAAAAAATTGAAAACACCTTAATTTGAAGGTATTTCTTTAAGCCAAAGTATCTTCATTTGAAGGTGACACAAAAATCACCTTTGAATGAATGTGGACCTTCATTCAAAGGTGTATACCTTCAAACAAAGGTGTTTCCATTTATTTATTTTCATGGGAACATCATACCTTTGTTGGAAGGTCCTAGAAATGACCTTTTCCCCTTAAGCCTCAAGTTTTTCTCAAAAATTTCAGCTTCAAGCCTATTGTTTAACTTTCAAATGAAACCAACTAGACAAGATAATTTGTAGGATTGTAACACTTGGAATAAGCTTTCCAATGAGTATAATTTTGAATATATTTAATCTGATTATTATATTTATTTTTTATTTTCTAGCGAACATAAGTTTTTCAACAATTATTAAGGTCTCTATTCCACACACATGTAAAACTAGTAAAATAGATAATACAAAAATTGAAAAATATTTGTATATTAGTTATTGATGGTTATTTTTTTGAAACAAAGAAAAATGGAACCCTAGGTCTAATGTTTAGACCTGGGATTCAAATTTTATTGTGTGTGTTTGATGTCTTTTTCTAATATTGTTTCATTAAGATGGAGATCAACAAGTTGTATAGATTGACTTTCAACCATGAAGGCGAGCCAATCAGACTTGGATCTACATCTTTTAGTGTCTTGAAATGAATTGGGATTGATTGAAACTGATTAACCTAATTAGAATGTGTAACTTAATATGTAAAATGCAAGATAATGGCAATTGATAGATAGAAATAGAGAATTGCAGGCAGATTTGGGAAGGGTAGGGGAGTGTGTACTTGTCTTGAAAAGTTGTTTTTGGCCTGAATACAGGGAAAAAGTCACCTAGGGGCATATGGGTTCTTGTAGGGGTATCTTGAAATTATTTTTGTAATCCTTTGATGATAGATCCGAGTTTTTGATTCTTAGTTGTAAATTCATCATAACATAGTTGAATAATTTTGTAGGTGAGTTTCTATGAGTTGACAAGATGTAGGGATTCAGTTGCAATAATGTAAATTTTTTCTTTAGGCTTCTTTCAATCCTCTCTAAACCTAAAATCTGCACATTCACAAAGAGAAGAAATGTTGCTCCATTTAGGGGCTTGCCTTGGTCAAACACTGTGTTAGTGTTTTCACTTCCACAATGGCAATGTCAATGATAAAATGGATAAATGGTAGGAAGGAATGATGAATCAAAAAAGTGGTGCAACTCACCACCCTTCAATGGCTTCCTTGAAGGACTGAATTCATGCACATCATTTTAAGGTCTTATATCTTGCTTGCTTGATTGCTTGAATTTCTTGAAGACCTACAACAAGGGTTAGCCTTAACAAACAATGATAACACAAACACATGTGAACTTACATAAGATGAAATGATGTTAGGTTCTTGAGTTGTTGCAATAAAACTTTGAAATGCTGCTCTTGACAATAATTGCTTCAATAATTTCCTAAATATATTTTGAATGATGTAATAACTAGGTATTTATAGGCATTTTTCTAATTTATTGAAAATTAAATCCCAAAATTTGACATTTGCAAGTTGAATTTTGAAAGTAAAAATGCTAACACCAACATATCCAAAATTGGTCCCTAGAAAAATAGGGGAACCCATATGCCCTAGGGAGAATGGGTCTTGGCCCTATTTTCTAGGACACTAAGTGTCAGAGGCCAAATATCAGTTGGATGCATTTGTTCAATGCTTGCAATTTCTAGGAAAATGGTACAAATGGGTCTCAAAATGCATAACTTAGGATCTTAAGAGGTCAATTAGGCTCAATAATATAGGAGGGACAAAACGTAGTGTGAAATTTTCAAGGGTGACAATTTATGGTGCTATATTTAGCCCCCACTTTAGCGGGAGTATGAACTTATGCTTAGACTCGCACTAAAGTAGAAAATTTATGTCAAGAGGGGTATGATTGTCTAAATGTTGAAGAGATAGGATGACTAAGGATCCAAGGGGAGTGCACAAGTCCCTTGGATCTAAAATCCCATGGAAAACCAATGTAAGCACAAAGGAACACACACATGTATGGTATGCAACAAGACAACATACACAAACATACATGTCAGGAAAACACGAAGCATACATGATGAAAACACATGAAATAACATATAAATGACAAAAAAATGAACACAAACACGATACAAACACAAAGAAAACACACAACACGACACAATGTTAGTGCTAAAGGATTTCAATTGGTAAGGCAAAGAGACCTTAGTCTTAAATTGTACCAAATACCAAACATCATCCATGGAATAAGGAATGCTCCCATGATGACTAGCAAGCTACATCATGCCACATCACTCATGAGCCACATGAATCTACTGGGTATCAAGCTATGTTATGCTAGGTGCCCATGCAATATGATGGGTTCCACAAGGCTAGCAAGTTGTATTATGCTAAACACTGATGAAACTCATGGATCCATTTGTTGTAATAATATAAAGAATGAAGGTGTTGTCATTGATGTCAACTAGTCAATTGGTTATCAACTGATTGTTGTTGGTTGTATATGTCAAGGATATTGAGAAAATTGTATTAAAAAAAGACTACAGGTGTTCAGTGGTTGCTCCAGGTTTTGCTCCATAATTTTCTCCTATGTTTGTGCGGTTCAGATATGTTGATCATGGTTGTTAGAAGATGTTATATCTAGACTTTTGGCTATTTGATTCATTGTACAATGCAAGTTATGTTCACTAGTTGTGAACTGTGGTTTTCTATGTTTCTAGTTGAGGTTCGAGAGAAATGTTGTTGGTCCGGATTTCTCTTTGGTAAAGTCTTATGACTTGTGGTTCTAGAGTTGAGTTGTTTTGATTTTTTTGAAGATAATTTCGACATCTAGAAGATTCGTGCTTAATGGTTCTATGTGTTTTACATTGGTTTGGCCAACCTTGTGTTGAACACTACCTTCAAAGTTGATGAAGTGTGTTGGATCTATTTGGGTCACTATGAAGCATGTGTTTGGGTTGCCCTCATTCTAATTCCACCCTAGGATGTTTTGGCATTGACCTAATTTGAATTTGAATTTGGATAGCCAACTTTGAATATATTTCAAAGTTGAAGATGGTATAAATACAGGATGAGTTAGTAGTGAAATGGTTCAAGTGCAAGAGATATATGTGAAAATAAATAGAGAAAATAGATGCGAGATTGATGCTAATCAGTGAGTGTGTGTGATGTGAGTTTAGCAGATCAATGTGAAGCTAAATGCTAAGTTTTCAGATGCAACGAGTTGAAGGTGAACTCTATCATTCATGCATGTCTGCAAGTGGTTGAGAAAATTGTGGTGGATCTCTTCATTTCATTGGGATTTTATTCTTTGTGTAACATATCTCTTCTATCTTCTTTGTATCTCTATGGCAATGAGCCCTCCGAATTGTTAGCCCTGTTAGATAGTGAGTCCTAATTTGGACATCGAGTCCTTGTTTTGGCAGTGAGCCTTGTTTCTCAAGAAACGAGCCTCTTGTAATCAGTTTTTATATTCTTTATAGTGTGAGTTAATCCTCACCATGGTTTTTCCTTTATCGGGTTTTCCACATAAATTTGGTGTTATTATGTTTGTGTGATGAGTTTGAGTTTCTACATTAGTATTTAATGGTTAATCATTTAAGCAATATTAAGAATTATTTTCAATGAATGAATTAAAGATTAAATCTATGATGATTGATTCATCCCCCCTCTTAGTTGTCCTATTCAATAATTGGTATCAGAGCTTGGTTCCTTGGTGAAGAGCTTAATCGCTTGAGGAAAGTCTGGGATGGCTAGAAAAATGGTTTATGAGTATCTAAGGTTTGATGGAACTAATCATTCTATCTGGAAAATATTGATTGAAGAATATCTGGAGTATTATGGATATGATGTGGAGAAAGATTACACAAATCCTTACACTCCTCTTGCTAATGGTCTAGGTATGTCTGATGAGATCAAAGCACATGAAGCAAACAATAATGCAAAGTACATCTTGAAGAATAGTCTGGTAAATTCCGAGTTAATTAAGGTTCAAAATCTGAAGATTGCTAAGGAAGTTTGGGATGCTTTAGAAAGGGCACATGAAGGTGATGAAAAAGTCAAAGAAGCAAAATTGCAGAATTTGGAGACATACTTTGAGCTTCTACATATGTCTGAAGATGAGAATGTTAAAGTTTATGTATAGAGATTGGATGAGATAGTGGTCAGAATGCAAGGACTTGGTGCTACTATAGATGAAACCAGGATTGTAAAGAAGATTTTTAGAACTCTCCTTGATGCTTACAATGAGGTGTGTGCTATTCAACAAAGTATAGATTATAAGACCTGTACTAAAGATCTGTTGGGATTTTTGACCTCTTATGAGACAAGGAAGCCAAATCTGAGGAATGGATGCAAATCATAAACTACTTTTAAGGCTAAAAAAGCTGAAGATCCGGATGATTTTTTTTTATGAAATAGAAGCTAACTTTGTAAGAAGGATGAGGAAATGCTCCAACAAGTATGAAGGTAAATTACCCTTTAAATGCTTTAGTTGTGGAGAAATAGGTCATTATGCTGCAAAGTGTCCGGAAAGAGCTAAAGGAATAAACAAAGATATGAGAATGAAAAGAAAGGAAAGAAATCAACAAAGCATATTATGTGAATGAGAATTCTATTATATCTGATGAGGATTCAAAATATGAAGATCTTGATGAAAATGAATGCTTTTTCTTGGGTATAAAGGATGAACCTACTTCTTCTAATTCAAAAAAATAAGTAAAGGAAATCCCTCCAGAGAAGGAGAAAATGAAGGTACTGTTATCTCTGCCCTACATGCTAAACAAGAGAAGAATTATTGGGTAGTTGATAATGGTTGTTCACATCACATGGCTGGTGATAAAAGTAAGTTTGTTAAGCTTGAAAAATATGATGGAGGCTTGGTTATGTTTGGAGATGATACTAGTGCTAAAATTTATGGAATAGGTTTAGTAGGTTTTGATGGCAAGCATCATATTGATGATGTATAATATGTTAAGGGTTTAAGGAATAATATTTTGAGTGTTGGATAGATGTGCGGTAAGGGATATGATCTTGTGTTCAAGGATGAGAGATGTGAAATCCGAAAAGGATCTAGAACATTGATTGTTGTAGGAAAGAAATATGAAGGAAATATCCATCAACTTAAGGGTGTTGATGGATGATGCTTTATGACTTAGATTAATGACAGTTGGTTATGGAATTAGAGAATGTGTCACATGAATTTTGATAAATTGGAAAGGATTAGTGCAGTTTAGGTTGTAAGAGATTTACCAAGGATTACAAAGCCTGTTAATTCTATTTGTAGGAATTGTCAGTTTGGAAAGCAAGCAAGAAATCATTACAGATCAAAGGAACAATCTATTACCAGACTACTGGATTTAATTCATACATATCTCTGTGGTCCTACAAGAGTGAGAAGTCTACTAGGTGAAAGGTAATTTATGCTTTTAATTGATGATTATTCTAGATATACATGGGTTACATTTCTTAGGGAGAAATCATATACATTAGATAGATTCAAGACATTCAAAGCTATGGTTGAAAATAAAGTGAATTTAAAGATAAAATGCTTAAGGTCTGACAGAGGTGGAGAATTCACCTCCCATGAGTTTAATATGTCTTTTGAAGTGCATGGAATAAAGAGACAGTTACCTGCTCCAAGAACTCCTCAGCAAAATGGAGTTGTTGAAAGAAAAAATAGAACAGTTCAAGAGGTTGCTAGATCAATGATTACTGAGGTTGGTTTACCAAAAATTTATTGGAAATAAGCAATTCATACTACTATTTATGTATTCAATCGAGTTCAAGCAAGAGAAAATAGTACAAAGACTCCCTACGAGCTATGGCATGGAGGAATTCTTACTGTTAAGTACTTCAAGGTATTCAAAAGCAAATTTTATATTAGAAGAGATCAAGAAAATTTGGGAAATTTTGATGTAAGAAGTGATGAAGGCATTTTTATTGGATATTCTACTAAAAGAAAAGCATATAGATGTTTCAATAAAAGAATGAGAAAGATTGTAGAGAGTGCAAATGTCAAGGTTGATGAAACAATGAAGAATTCAATTGACAATTATGGATATGTATCTGATGAACTTGATTGTGCAAGAATAGAAGAGATTGAAGAACAAGAAAAGGATGAGCAAGAGAAGAAAGATGAAAAAAAATAAAAGAGAAGAAGAAGCTTCAGTGATGTCATCTAAGACACCTAGATATGTACAGAAGAATCATTTTGAAAGTTAGATTATTGGAGATAAGACTAAAGGAGTATTGACTAGAAGCAAAGCTATTGTTGAAGTAAATCTATGTTTATTTTCAGAGATTGAACCAAAGACTGTAAGTGAAGCATGTAAAGATGAACATTGGATGGAAGCCATGAAAGAAGAACTTATGCAGATTAAGAAGAATCAAACTTGGGAATTGTTCCCAAGATTGGTAGATAAAAACATCATTGGATTGAAGTGGGTATTCAAAAATAAATTGAATGAGAATGGAGTAGTCAGAAACAAAGCAAGGCTTGTGTGCAAAGGTTACTCACAAGTAGAAGGCATAGATTTTCAAGAAATTGTTGCTCTGGTAGCAAGAATGGAAGCTATAAGGATGTTCCTAGCATTTTTTCCTCATAAAGACTTCAAGGTTTATCAGATGGATGTCAAGTCAACATTTTTGAATGGTGGACTAGAAGAAGAGGTCTACATGGAACAACCAAAAGGATTTTAGTTGTCAGATCAACCAAATATGGTGTGTAGATTGAAGCAATCTCCTAGAGCTTGGTATGTGAGGTTAAAAATGTATTTGATTCAACAAGGTTTCAACAAAGGTACGACATATAATAATCTATATTTT
This sequence comes from Sequoiadendron giganteum, assembly GCA_007115665.2. Lineage (NCBI taxonomy): Eukaryota > Viridiplantae > Streptophyta > Pinopsida > Cupressales > Cupressaceae > Sequoiadendron > Sequoiadendron giganteum. The sequence continues at coordinate 53,519,109 of CM021106.1, forward strand.
AAGATTGAAAATGAGAAAATCTTGATTGTAGTTGTGTATGTTGATGAAATTATCTTTAGAGGAAATGAAAATATGTGCAAGATGTTTGCATAAGAGATGCAAAAAGAATTTGAAATTTCTATGTTTGGATAGATGAATTTCTTTCTTGGGCTACAGATTAATCAAATAGAGAAAGGAATTTTTATTTCAGAGCCTAAGTATGTGAAAGAGATGTTGAAGATGTTTGGGATGGATGGTTCCAAACCAGTATGTACTCCTATGGTGACTGGTTGCAAATTGGGTAAAGATGATGATTCACCTAAGGCTGATTAGAGCAAGTATAGATCTATGATTGGTGGACTATTATATTTGATTCCTACTAGATGAGATATTATGCATGTTGTCTTTCTTGTGGCTAGATTTCAAGAAGATCTGAAGGAAACACATGTTGCCACTGTTAAAAGAATTTTTAGATCTTTGAATGGCACTCTAGATTATGGGTTATGGTATCCTAGAGATACTGACTTTACACGAAGTTCCTATATAGATGAAAATTGGGTTGGATGTGTAGATGGTAGAAAGAGTACAAGTAGTGGTGCATTATTTCTTGGATGCAGATTCATGACATGGTTGAGTAAAAAGCAAGATTCAATTTCCTTGTCTACTACTAAAGTTGAGTATATTATTGTTGCATCTTACTGCAGACAAGTTCTATGGATGAAACAACCATTGAAAGATATTATAGTGGTGTATGATGATCCTATTTCTATCTTTTTTGATAACACAAGTGCAATTAACATTTCAAAGAATCCAATAATGTAGTTGAGGACAAAGCATATATCTATCAGGTATCATTTCCTAAGAGAGAAGGTCATGGAGAATGAAGTAAAACTTGAATATGTTATGATGAAGGATCAAATTATTGATATATTCATGAAGGCTCTTCCTAAAGATACTTGAGAAGTTAGGGGTCATTTCCCCTCCTTTATTGAACTAGATGCATATGGAGATGCATTAGTCTGGTGGATCTATGGATCTATCTTACTTCTAGACTAATGTTTTTGTGGCTACCTCTCAGGGGAAGCAGGTAGTGTCAGGTGTTGTCATTATAAGTATTATGTTTTTCATGGCAAAGGGGAAATCAATGTAAAATATATTTTTCCTTTGCCATTAATGTCAAAGGGGGAGAGGAAGCATGTGAAAAAAAGAAAAAAAAGGATGAAGCATGAGACGAAAAGAGAAAAGAGGAAGAATATAAAAGATTATCTACTAAGGGGGAGAAACATAAATAAAAAATATTGAGAAGTGTATTAAGAGATAGTATGGTGTCTTTGATGGTTTTTTCACATCATGTGTTGCCATCAATGACAAAGGGGGAGATTATTGCAAGAATGGAAAGAATGAAGGTGTTTTCATTGATGTAAACTAGTCAATTGGTTATCAACTAATTTTTGTTGTTGTATATGTCAAGGATATTGAGAAAATTGTATTAAAGAAAGACTGTAGGTGTTCAGTGGTTGCTCCATATTTTTCTCCAGGAATTGTTCCTATGCTTTTGTGGTTCATATATGTTGATCATGGTTGTTAGAAGATGCTATATCTAGATTTTTGGCTATTGATTCATTGTACAGTGCAAGATATGTTCACCAGTTGTGAACTATGATTTTATGTGTTTCTGGTTGAGGTCCAAGAGAAATGTTGTTGGTCTGGAATTCTCTTTGGTAAAGTCTTATGACTTTTTCTAGAGTTGAGCTGTTTTGATTTTGTTGAAGATAATTTTGGCATCTAGAAGATTCATGCTTAATGGGTCTATGTGTTTTAGACTGGTTTGGCCAACCTTGTGTTGAACACTACCCTCGAAGTTGATGAAGCATGTTGGATCTATTTGGGTCCCTATGAAGCATGTGTTTGGGTCACCCTCATTCTAATTCTACCCTAGGATGTTTTGGCGTCGACCTAATTTGAATTTGAATTTGGATAGCCGAATTTGGATATGTTTCAAAGTTGAAGATGGTATGAATACATGATGAGTTAGTGGTGAAATGGTGCAATTGCAAGAGAGATATGTGCAAAGAAATAGAGAAAATAGATGCAAGATTGATGCTAATTAGTGAGTGTGTGTGATGCGAGTTTGGCAGATCAGTGTGAAGCCTAAATGTTGAGTTTTTAGATGTAGTGAGCTGAAGGTGAACTCTATCATTCATGCATGTCTGCAAGTGGTTGAGAAAATTATGGTGGATTTCTCCATTGTATTGAGATTGTATTCTTTGTGTAACATATATCTTCTATCTTCTTTGTATCTCTGTGGCAGTGAGCCCTCTGGGTTGTTAGCCCTATTGGATAGCGAGTCCTTGTTTCTTAGGAAGTGAGCCTCTTGTAATCGGTTTTGATATTCTCTATAGTGTGAGTTAATCCTCATCGTGGTTTTTCCCTTATTAGGTTTTCCACTTAAATCCAGTGTTACTGTGTTTGTGTTATGAATTTGAGTTTATGCATTAGTATTTAATGATTAATCATTTAAGGAGTATTAAGAATTAGTTTTGGTGAATGAATTAAATATTAAATATGTGACAACTCATTCACCCCCCCTCTCAGTTGTCCTGTTCAACACCATTGGTAAGAAATTTGTGTTATCTAAGTGGCCATGTTAAAAAGAGGTGCTCAAGTTCTTGACCCAACAAGCTCTGTTATGTTGAATCTATGAACTATCTTGCAAAATATCACTTTAGGTAGCACATAAAACTCACCTTAGGGGGTGCAAAATGTTTAACATCACAGGGGATGAAAAAACTCATCTCAAGGGGTGCATAAAGTTTAACATCATAAGGGACGAACTAAAATCACCTCAGGGGGTGCATAAAGTTTAACATCATGGGGGACAAACTAATCTCACCTAAGGGGTGCATAAAGTTTAATGTCATAGGGGGAAAATTAAACATACCTCGGGGGGTGCATGAAATCGCCTAAGAAGGCGCATAAACAATGAAAAGATAAGGCCAAAACCTCAAGAGGTGTTATAAAAAAACCACCATAAAAGGTGATTTACAAAAACAAAAAAGGGGCTTTTACTCAATACATGAAAGGTCATACCTTAGGGAATAACACACATGACATCACCACCAAGAGAGTACAAGTCATGGAATAGAAGACTCACACCTTAGGGAATACTAGCCATAGTATTACCACCAAGGGGAACATTATATGCCAAGAAAGGTCACACTCTTAGAGGACATCAAGCCCAATATCACCACTAAAGAGATACATAGATCAAAAAGGCCACACTTTGGTTGAAAAGGTCACACTTCCTAGGAGATGTATGCTATAATCACTAAAAAGGGACCATTCCTATGCAAATAATAAGTTGGGCAATATACACCCTCATTAAAATGTTAGTGTACTTGCTACACTATCATTTTCAGGAGAATTAAAGGGATCCCAAGAAGGAATGAACCTAACATAAGGTTGCCTAGCTCCTTTCCCCCCAAGTGTAGGGACAAAGGTGAGCCAAAATGGATGATGATATTTTACTCCTTGCAAGATAAAATATGATTGCATAAATCCAAGTTTATACCCCCATGGATGGTGGTGAGTATGTTATGATACTACAACTACCACATGACAAGGAGCACAATAAATGAATGTTAATCTATCACATGTTCAATTTGATCCCCATCAAGATCAAATTCTCTTAATTTATTCTTTAAATCATGGCATTCATTAGTAAGATGTCCAAGTATTCTATGATATGCATAGTAATATTTATTTGTACTCTTTCCTTTCTTATCTCCTTGGTCATAGATAGGTGGTAATGTTATGCGTCTTTTTTCCCAAGAGAAGAGAAATATATGAATAACCATTTAGAATTAAAAGAGATATAGAAAATAAAGGATATTATGATCCTTTAGTTAAAAAAAGAGATTAATAAAGAATATGTAAAAACACTCTTTAAAAAAGAAGAATAATTATTTATATAAAATATTATTAAAAGAAAACATTTTGTGAAAGGGTGTGATGGTTTGGAAACAACCTCTTAAAAGGATATATAAATCATTCATCTGAGACATGGAACAACCATTCAAGGATGGATATTAAAAGTATGTGAGTATAGGTAGACAAGGTCAACATGAATCTTGAAGAGATATCATCCAACATCTCTATGCTTGAGTTAGAGTTGGCTAAGTAAAAAAAGAAGGTTTAGTGAAAATCACAAGAAAATTAGAGGAAGTAGAGTGGGAGGCCAAGTGCAGGATGTAAATAATTCCAACATTATGGAAAAAAAATCAAGTTTTAACAGGAATTGTGTTTCATCCAATAAATGGATACTTCTTAAAATCAAATGATCAAATGTTTCTCTATTTGATCAAGGAAAGGATAGTCTTAGGAGTTCCTTCAAAAGTTACTTTTTTTTGTTAGTTTTTGGAGTACCATGAACTTGTATGAAGGGTTGTTGGGGATGTGGAAGACTTGGGATGACTCAAAGCATCTTTAGGAAAATGGACTTATATGCAGGTATCGAAAGGGAACATTTCTTTAGTTTGGTAAAAATTTTGTCTAGCATAGGTGATGAACTCATCACATGCTACAATGAACACCAATATACTACTATGATATTATGAAATACTACAATGAACTTAAGGAACGCCCCAAGGAATTATTCTAGATGGCAGCAAAATGTTGAAATCGAGGAATTTGATACAAGACAAGTTGAAGGTTGGAATGCAAAGGGTTTTTATCTAAATCCATCTTCTTGGAATTGGCTTGTGTGCTTGAGCTCCAATTGGACATGAAGGAGTCTATATTAGTTGGATTTGGATATGAAACAAGGGTTGGCTCTTACATTTCCTCTTGGATAAAATGATTTTCAAGCCATGGTCATTGTTTAGCAAGGTTTGTAGAGATGCGTAGTGCTTTGTAGGTTATATCAGCTATTGTATATGGATGAGGATTTCTTGCTCCTCTTGCTAGATTTTTTCCCTTGTTTAGGGTTTTCCAAGTCAAATTTGTTTAGTTAGTTATTGTCATATAGTCTATTTTGTTGTTTCATGTTTTTATACTCTTTATAATAAATTATGGATGCAAACTCATGTATGTTAAGAACTAAAGTTGATGAATAACCAATAGCACTAATAATTCATGTTTAAGGGATGCTTGTTGAAAGCCATACATAGAGTATTTGTTATTGGTGAATTGTTTGGGGGTATTTTACATAGTGTATGGACTAGATTGGTACCATAGTAGGTTAGAAACACCTATAACTTGACATTTTTTTAGTCAATTGGTGGGTTTCAAGGGTTATGCCCTCTATGCGGTCTAGTGGTAGCAAAGATTTAAACAATTTTGAGCTTGAGTAGGTGCTTGAGGTTGGAATAAATAATAAAGAAGGATGGTGTAATATATCCTATTTGGATAGGTTTAAATTTTTTCCCTAAAATCATAATTTCAAAGTAAGAGATATACTTTATTAAATTATAAATTTTGATAAACTTTGGTTTAACCGTGCAATAATGTTAGCCAATGATTCATAGTAATTAATTGATCATTTGTATTGGTTGCACATCCATTACATTATTTGACATATATATATATTGTTCTAGATAAGTAACTAACAATACCAATCAAAGTTATTATCCACCCCAATAATTAACCATTGGGAAGATTGGATATGAAACCGCAATAGGTTTCCCCAAGTATTTCATATTGGTAATCCCAAGGGCAGATAGGCAACCCCTTGGTCCACTAATGGAAAACACATGAGCAACCATTAGGGGTGGTCTACTTAGCATCGAATCTCTACCCTTCTAAGCCCAAGGGTGGATAGGCAACCCCCTTGGCCCACTAATGGTAGATACATGGGTATCCATTAGGGGTGGTCTACTTAGAAATCTTATGGCTATTCCACTTGTATTTTGTCTCCTCTCCCCATGATCGATTATAGAGGTACAAATAATTTATGGTTAGATTGATAACTTAATATGAATTGCATTTCTTATAAGCTTCTATATGAAATACATGGAATTAATTATATTTAAAACATTTACATAAAATATCATACCACAATATCTATGATTTTATGTTACTACTATATCTCAGTATGCAGATAATTATTAATGTAGATAATTTATCCTAGATAATCTATTGTAGATATCAATCTATATATATATATCTTCAATGTTGTTTAGTCCGTTCTTAATATTCAGAAGATACTTCTTAGTGTAAATCAAATGAATAAGAATCTATTATCCACATTTATATTAAAGAATCATAATTGCTTATAAGGCTCAATAATTTCTACAAGCATCATTATTACATAATCGAATATATGTATATATATATATTATATATATGTATCGATAATTATATTATACTTGTTATTTTTGTTCCTTTTATATCTCTTTCCAAATCTATATTTACCTCTTTAAGATCTATATATATATATATATATATCTTTTTAGATTTGCATATTGTTATTTTTTGATCTGCATATTACATCTCTCCTAGTCTATTCCTAAGTTGAGAAGTGTGTCTAATGCATGTTTAGTCTTGGTTATAGGATGTAGGAGTTGTAACTTCTTAATAGGACCATGTAATTTGTATTTCTTGGTTGGTGGGATAAATGTTTGATGTAAAGGTGGAGGAATTTGGTAACCTAATCCTTTAGTATCTTCGGACAATGTTTATTCCAAGAGGGGATGGATCTTATGTTCATTCTTTATGTCACATCCTTGTTTTTTCAATATCTTAAAGCCTTGTCCATAACTTTGTTCCAAGTTAATGGGTGTGTTTGCAACTTTATGCTCATATGATGGGAGGTTGATTGATGTGATTTCCTTGTGATTGTTATTGATAGGTGTCTCCATGTTTATTGGTTGAGGAATGAATTGCAAGTCAATTTATTTATGCATTGTGAAATACATTTCAAGTGGTGGAATGATAGGTGGTGTTGGGTGATTAGGAAATATCATGGAAGGTTGAAAGGTTGCATTATTCTCAAGGTTGCACAAATAATTGCATGAATTTATTCATACTATCCTTATCTTGTCCCAAGATAACTATATCACAAGGACATGCTGGTGCAGGAGCACCCCAAAGTTCATCTAGGAAAATTGACTAGAAGGTTATGAATTGGCAATTTGTTTGGGCCAAAATATCTTTCTATTTCTTTGAGTTTGTGCCTTAGAGGTATTTGAGAACATGTATTGTGTTATTAAATGTCATGTTGACCATTTGATAGATAGAGGTTTGGCTACAAGGATGGTTTAAGACCTTTGTATACCTTTCTAGGTGTTAGATTCTCTAAAATTTTGCAAATAAGGCCTATTGGAAGCCACAAGTGGCCATGGAGCAGTTAGGACCGAGCTTAACTGAATTGGAGAACCTATATATGGTGTGCCTCAACCTGAAAGTAAGGGTGGGAAAATTTTGCATTATTGAAAATTCATGAGTACAAGTGAAGACAGTGATAAGGTTGTGTAATTTTTTGAGTTTTGTTTGAATTTGTGTGTTAAGGAAGTGATCATGGCACTGTGAGTTGACGTAGAATGTAGTGTAGTTGTATTTGAAGCTTTGTGTGGCATTATTTTGTTAGTGAGTTCAATTTTCAAGCATTGTTTTGTAGTTAGTTGGTTTCTTTTAGTTGTTGTTCTGATAGACAGATTGTGAAGAATGGAGGTTTAGTTCACATTCCCACTGTACATAGTGTATGGGCCTTTGGGAATTGTGACTAGACCCATGTCTATAAATATGGTAGGGTTAGGAGTCGTTAGGAGTCAAGGTATCACTGTGGAAGTCTTCTCCTAGGCAAGCCTGACAGTGTCTGGCTAGGAAAGACAAGAAGCGCAGAGCACTTGACTTGCAGGGGTGATCATTCCCTATCAAGTCACGGTGTGGAGAGGGTAGGTAGATACCTAGAAAAGACTTGGCATGAAAAAGGAGGCTCCACCAATCCATTTGGAGGAAGAACAAATTGACAGTTTGCTGTGTGGTCAGGAAAACCTAAGCAAGAGGCCTAAGTTGACAAAATGAAGGTACAGTCTGTGTACGGGCAGTTGAAGGTTAAGACCACTACAATCTTCAAGTGGTAGGCATGAGGACCAGGAATCCCAAAGGAAAATTCAGTGTTCTTTGGAAGACCTTGGAGTATTAGTGTGTTCTCTCAGAGATGGAGACCTAATTGGAATTCCTAGGCTAGTAGCCTTTTTAACCCTAGATGAGGGTTTGGTGGAAGCGACTTGTAATTGGAGTTTGGTGGACCTTCAAGAACCCTAGGAGGATGGTTTGAAGCCATTGGAAACATCTCTCCACCCCTACAAAGCTGAGTTTAGTTCTTGTAGTATGTTAGCCTTTAGGGTAGATTATGGGCTAAGGAAGAGTTGAAGCATTGCACCAAGGTTGGATTGGTAGGTAGGATTTGTCATGATAGCTGGGTTGGTAAGGTGAACTAGGGGAACCTAAACAAGCAATAGGTCCTATAGGTTAAGGTGGTGGAGTGTGACACCATAAGGGTCTTCCAAGTAAGATCCAGAGCATGGAACAATGATTGTTCTATCCAACCCTATCCTATCAGATTGGTATCAGAGCAAGTTAAAGATTTGGGATAGAATCTTGTATGTCAGACCTTGAATCCAATGGTTCCACAACCATGGTGACAAACATTGAGTTGGAAAAGAAGGTCGAAGATCAGGAGGAAGATAATAGGAGATTGAGAGAAAGACTAGCTCAACTTGAGCAAACATTGAGCAATGTCCAGATCAAGGCCGATGAGGTCAGTGATAGGTTGGAGGGCAGGGTACCAAAGAGTGAAGAGGTTGCAGAGGAAGACAAGACCCCTGAAACTGACCCTATTTTGCAAGAGGACCCTTTCTTGAAGGCATTGAAAGCTTTGAGTGGAAAAGCACTTGAAGACATACCACTGTTCAGTGGCAAATTGGAAGCTGATTTAGTCATGGATTGGATAGAGGGTATGGAAAACCATTTTGAGTGTGATGGAGTCACTGAAGCACAAAAGGTGAAGGTGGCCAAATCAAGATTGAGAGGATCTACCTTGACATGGTGGAAATTCATTCAGATAGAGAGGGAAGGCAAGAAGCCTATTTCAACTTGGAAGGGTGTGGTTGCAAAAGTGAGAGAATCATACATACTAGATGATTATGAGATTCAGTTACATAAGAAGAGACAAATCTTGAGGCAAAGAGACCAAGATGTGAATAGTTACATAGAGGAGTTTCAAAAACTTTGTACGAGGTCTAATGTTTTAGAAGATGAAATTCTCAAGGTGGCTAGGTATCTTAATAGCTTGAAGTGGAACATTCAAGAGGAGATGACTCTTCTAAGTCCTAAGACAATACACCAATGTTACCAATCAGCTATTAAGATTGAGGAAAGAAGCAAGAGGAAACATGATCAGGCTTCTAAGAGTAGAGGCAAAGGCAGAGATCAAAGAGATCAAAGAGGACATAGAGGTGGCTACCTAGGTAGAGGAACTGAACAAAGAAACCAAGGAGAGTCTAAACTCACAGAGCATGGAAGTGAAACACCTTCTAGAGGAGGTTATGGAAGAGGTAGAGGATCTCAAGGTGGATCAAATAGAGGAAGAGGAGTAGGCATAAGCAACTCATACTTTGCTAATATGAAGTGTTATCATTGTGGTCAAGTAGGACATCCAGCTTATAGGTGCCTGAAGAAAGCATCTTCATCAAATACTGAGAAGAGGGTGGCATATGCTCAAGACGACACCATGAGTACTAAATCACCAAAGGTCAGTCACATTGAATCGGAAATGGGGGAGAACCTGATGTTTAGGAGAATCTTGATCAGACAACCGATCAAGGAAGAGCCAAAGCAAAGGAGAGCCTTATTTAGGGTAAGGTGCAAAATCCTTGGAAAGGTGTGTAAGGTTATATTGGACTCAGGGTCTACTGATAATATAATCTTAGAAGAGGTAGTAAGGAAATTGAAATTGGAGAAGGTACCCCACACTAACCCTTACAAAGTAACATGGTTAAACAAAGGGCAAAGTGTTCTTGTCAATGAAAAAACAACAATGGAGTTTTCCATTGGAGGGTACAAGGATAAGTTTTTATGTGATGTGTTACCCATGGATGCATGCCATCTACTATTGGGTAGACCATGGCAGTATGACAGAAGTGCCATATATGATGGGAAAGAGAACGCCATTTCTTTCAAGAAGGATAGAAAGACATTTAAATTACAGTCACTGTCAGATGAAGAAGAAGGACAGTCAAAGACACCTAATGTCTTATTGAGCAGTGGTAAAGAGTTCATTAACAACCTACATCAAGGAGGTGAAGGATATGTGGTCATGGTGCAACCCAAGGAAGAGGACAAGACTGAGAAAATAGTCATACCTGGAGCAGTCCAGAAGTTGCTTGAGAAGTATAAGGACATAGTGAGTGACGGTGCACCAACAAATTTACCTCCAAAGAGAGCCATTAGTCATTAGATTGACTTCATACTAGGAGCTTCATTGCCAAACAAAGCAACTTATAAGCTTACATCGGATCAGAATCTAGAGGTAGCTAGACAAGTGCAGGAGTTGTTAGATCAAGGGTTAATTAGGAAGAGCATCAGCCCATGTGCAGTAGCAGTGGTCTTAGAAACCAAGAAAGGAGGCAAGTGGAGATTATGTACTGATTCTAGAGCTATAAATAGAATCACCATTAGGTATAGGTTCCCTATTCCTAGGATTGAGGACTTAATGGATTGTCTTGGAGGAGCTCAGTACTTCACCAATTTGGATCTCAAGATTGGATACCATCAGATCAGAATCAAGGATGGAGATGAGTGGAAGACAACATTTAAGACAACTAATGGGTTGTATGAGTGGAGAGTTATGCCATTTGGCCTCTCTAATGCCCCTAGTACATTCATGAGGCTCATGAATGAAGTGCTCAAAGACTTTATAGGGATATTTGTGGTGGTATATCTTGATGATATACTCATCTTTAGCAAGACAACAAAATAACACCTAAAGCATGTGGAGTTGGTTCTTAAAAGATTGCAAGAAGAGAAGTTAGCCATCAACCTAGAGAAGTGTGAGTTCTTTAAACAAGAGCTTGTGTATTTGGGGTTTGTAGTATCCCAAGGATCATTGAAGATGGATCCAAGCAAGGTGGAAGCTATCGTAAATTGGCCTACACCAACCACAGGGACAGAGGTAAGAAGTTTTCATGGATTGGCTCAATTTTATAGGAAATTCATAAGGAACTTTAGTGGCATATGTGCACCAGTCATAGATACAATCAAAGGTGACTTAAAGACTAAGTTTAAGTGGACTCAAGAATCTGAGAAAGGTTTTGAGAAACTGAAACAAGAAGTGGCAACTCAACCTATTATTTTATTACCTAGTTTTGACAAGTTGTTTACTGTGGAATGTGATGTCATTGGAGTTGCAGTAGGAGGGGTGCTAAGTCAAGAAGGTAGGCCTATAGCTTTCTTTAGTGAAAAGCTCAATGAAGCTAAGAATAAGTATTCTACCTATGAACTAGAACTTTATGCTTTGGTTCAGTCACTTAGGAAGTGGAGGCATTACCTTCTACCCAAGGAGTTTGTAGTCTTTACTGACAATTAGGCACCTAGCTATATCAACACTCAAGAGAAGTTGAGTAATAGACATTTGAAATGGATGGAATACATCCAAGCTTTTACTTTCACCATCAAGCACAAGAAGGGACAATTGAACAAGGTAGCAGATGCACTAAGTAAAAGATTGCTAACAGTGCAAGAGATACAGATCAAGAGCATTGGAATAGAGAGTTTCAAGGATCTCTATGGGGAAGATGAAGACTTTTCAGAGGCCTACAAGGTATGTTCTGACTTTGAGAATCATTTTCATAGTCAATACTCAGAGTATACATTACAAAGTGGATTGTTATTCAAGGGGAATCAGTTATGTGTTCCAAGAGGATCAATGAGAGAGAATCTCATCCAAGAGAAGCATAATGGTAGTCTTAGTGGAAATTTTGGCATCAACAAGACATTGGAACTAGTGCAAAGGTTCTACTATTGGCCTAAGTTCTCAAGGGATGTCAAGAGGTATGTGGAGCAGTGTGTAGTGTGTATGAAAGCCAAGGGAGGAGCTAGTAATGCAGGTTTATATCAACCCCTACCCATTCCTAACAGACCATGGGAGTGTGTTAGCATGGACTTTGTGGTAGGACTCCCTAAGACCAAGACAGGGTTTGATAGTGTCTATGTGGTGGTGGATAGATTCAGCAAGATGAGTCACTTTATCGCTTGCAAAACCACTCATGATGCTAGCTATATTGCTCACCTTTTCTTTAAAGAAATTGCAAGGATCCATGGATTACCATTGAGCATTGTCTCAGGCAAGGATGTGAAGTTCATGAGTCACTTTTGGAAGACTCTATGGAGCAGATTAGGTACCAACCTATCTTTTTTATCAGCTTACCATCCCCAGACTGATGGACAAACAAAGGTGGTTAATAGAGTGTTAGGTAACCTTCTAAGATTCCTAACCAAAGAGTATGAACATGCATGGGACATGGTTATCTCACAGGCTATGTATGCATATAATGACAGTGTGAATCGAACCACAGGGAAGATTCCTTTTGAAATAGTGTATGGAATGCACCCAAGAGGGGTATGTGAGCTTAGGGATCTAGGAGCTATGGAGCATAGGAGTGGACATTCAGAAGATTTCACTCAGACCATGAAGGAGATTTAAGAGCAGGTGAAGAAGACAGTCACCGAGGCTACTCAAAAGTTGAAAGATAAGGTGGATATGTTAAGAAAAGATTTGCAATTTGCAGTAGGAGACTATGTCATGGTCCACCTCAAAAAATCCAGATTGTAGAAGGGTACATCAACCAAATTACAGATGAAAAGAGTGGGACCATGCAAGGTGTTAGCCAAATATGGGAAGAATGCATACAAGGTGGAGTTACCTGCAGATTTAGGGATTTCACCAGTGTTCAATGTAGCTAATCTGATCAGATATAAGGGAATAGTCAATGAAATGGATCAGAACAATAGGGATATCTTCAAGGATGTAAGCAACATAGCCTTACCTACTCAAGACAAGCTACAAGCAAAGAGGATCTTGGAGTCAAGAGTAAAGAAGACTACAAGGCATAGGGTGTATATGGAGCATCTTATCAAATGGAATAACAAACATGAATGTGAGGCTACATGGGTAGATGAAGCTCAATTTAAGAAGCAGGGTATTGACCCATCTCTGATCTCTCCCCACATTCCTTGATGTCTGTGCAGAGGGGGAGAATGGTGCAGGAGCACCCCAAAGTTCATCTAGGAAAATTGACTAGAAGGTTATGAATTGGCTATTTGTTTGGGCCAAAATCTCTTACCATTTCTTTGAGTTTGTGCCTTAGAGGCATTTGAGAACATGTATTATGTTAGTAAAGGTCATGTTGACCATTTGATAGATAGAGGTTTGGCTACAAGGATGGTTTAAGACCTTTGTAGACCTTTCTAGGTGTTAGATTCTCTAAAATTTTGCAAATAAGGCCTATTGGAAGCCACAAGCGGCCATGGAGCAGTTAGGACCGAGCTTAACTGAATTGGAGAACCTATATATGGTGTGCCTCAACCTGAAAGTAAGGGTGGGAAGTTTTTGCATTATTGAAAATTCATGAGTACAAGTGAAGACAATGATAAGGTTGTGTAATTTTTCGAGTTTTGTTTGAATTTGTGTGTTAAGGAAGTGATCATGGCACTGTGAGTTGATGTAGAATGTAGTGTAGTTGTATTTGAAGCTTTGTGTGGCGTTATTTTGTTAGTGAGTTCAATTTTCAAGCATTGTTTTGTAGTTAGTTGGTTTCTTTTAGTTGCTGTTTTGACAGACAGACTGTGAAGAATGGAGGTTTAGTTCACATTCCCACTGCACATAGTGTACGGGCCTTTGGGAATTGTGACTAGACCCCATGTCTATAAATATGGTAGGGTTAGGAGTCGTTAGGAGTCAAGGTATCACTGTGGAAGTTTTCTCCTAGGCGAGCCTGACAGTGTCCGGCTAGGAAAGACAAGAAGTGCAGAGCACTTGAATTACAGGGGTGATCATTCCCTATCAAGTCATGGTGTGGAGAGGGTAGGTAGATTCTTGGAAAAGACTTGGCATGAAAAAGGAGGCTCCACCAATCCATTTGGAGGAAGAACAAATTGACAGTTTGCTGTGTGGTCAGGAAAACCTAAGCAAGAGGCCTAAGTTGACAAAATGAAGGTACGGTCTGTGTACGGGTATTTGAAGGTTAAGACCACTACAATCTTCAAGTGGTAGGCATGAGGACCAGGAATCCCAAAGGAAAATTCAGTGTTCTTTGGAAGACTTTGGAGTATTAGTGTGTTCTCTCAGAGATGGAGACCTAATTGGAATTCCTAGGCTAGTAGCCTTTTTAACCCTAGATGAGGGTTTGGTGGAAGCGACTTGTAATTGGAGTTTGGTGGACCTTCAAGAACCCTAGGAGGATGGTTTGAAGCCATTGGAAACATCTCTACACCCCTACAAAGTTGATTTTAGTTCTTGTAGTATGTTAGCCTTTAGGGTAGATTAAGGGCTAAGGAAGAGTTGAAGCATTGTACCAAGGTTGGATTGGTAGGTAGGATTTGTCATGATAGCTAGGTTGGCAAGGTGAACCAGGGGAACCTAAACAAGCAATAGGTCCTATAGGTTAAGGTGGTGGAGTGTGACACCATAAGGGTCTTCCAAGTAAGATCTAGAGCATGGAACAATGATTGTTCTATCCAACCCTACCCTATCACATGCATTGGGAAGTGAGGGATTATGAATGTTCTCATCGGAATTAGGGTCATCACCAAACGCACAAATTGAAACATCAACCAAGGATTTCAAAGAAGTCAAAATTTGAGCAAAAAATTGAGCCATCATAATGATTCTTTTTACTATGGTTCAAACTATTATGCAATAGTTTTTGGAAGACAAGCAACAAATCTAGATAGAGGATCCTAAGGGTATTCTATCATAAAAAAATTGATATAAAAGGAGCATGATGACATAGTCTCCCAACGGCATCCCTTTCCTAGGAAGGATTTTAGGAAACTCAAAAGTTGACTATGTGTGATTTTTCTTAAGGATTCTGGGTCTAGATGCAGACAGGTTTGATAGTGAATATTTTTCTAGAATTTTCTTAATTTATGCCAATGCAAGTGTGTAACAATGTGTGAACAATAAATGAAAATTTTGAATGCAATTTTTTTAATCTAAAATGCTAGAATTAACTAATTGTAAGATGCCTAAAATTGAAAATGATGATTTTGATGCAATTTTGAAACAAAACAATGCAAATTTTTTTTCACTTTTTTCACTTTTTTCACTTTTTTGAGCTATATGTTCAAAGATGTCTAAATGAATGCAATTAAGAATTCCAAATCATAGGTATGGAAGCAAACATAGACTTAAGACACAAAGATAGAGGAGTGTGCAAAATTTTCTTGATTCAAATGTACAAGGATAGAGGCACCCAAGGGCATCTGCATCCTTGATAGGGTGATTGAAAACTGAAAAAATTAAATGTTTATTATACTACCTAAGTGTCCTATTTCTATGTGTGATCAGGTCTCAAAGTCACTATTTCTCCATAATTTTTCAAATTAAGATATTGTGATTCAAATACAAATGTGTAACACTGAAAATGATAATTATGAAAGCAATTTTGAATGTAGATATGATCTAAGTGATTGAAATGAACCCTAATGCAACCTATGATGCAAAATGATATGCAATTTTTTGAATTTTTATGTCTTTTATGATGTAAAAGTGAAACCCTAAATGAGAAATACAAAACAATGCAAAACTTAAATCTTGGATGAAATTTTAGAAGGTTTGTAATGTTAACAGGTCGGGTTCACCAAAATAAAATAAATAAAAATGGAACCCTAGGTCTAATGTGTAAACCTAGGATTCAATTTTTTTTAATGTGTGTTTGATGTCTTTTTCTATTGTTTCATTAAGATGGAGATCAACAAGGTGTATAGATTGAATTTCTATCATTAAGGTGAGCCAATCAGACCTAGATCTGGACATCTTTTAGGTTCTTGAGATGAATTGGGATTGATTGAAATTGATTAACCTAATTAGACTATGTAACCTAATATATAAAATGAAAGATATCGACAATTCATAGACAAAAACAAAGAATTGTAGGTAGATCTGGGAAGGGCAGGGGAGTGTGTACTTGTCCTAAATACAAAGACAAAGTCGCATAGGGGCATATGGGTCCTTGTAGGGGTATCTTGAAATTATTTTTGTAGTCCTTTGATCTAAAAAATATGAGCTTTTGATTCATGATTGTAAAGTCCTTAAAACACAGTTGGATAATTTTGTAGGTGAGTTTTCGTGAGTTGACAAGATGTAGGGATTTAATTGCAACAATGGAAAATTTGTCTTCAATATTTTTCCAATCCTCTCTAAACTTGGAATCTGCACATTCACAAAGAGAAGAAATGTTGTGTCATTTAGGGGCTTGCCTTGGTCAAACCTCGTGTTAGTGTTTCCATTTCCAGAATAACAATGCCAATGATGAAATGGATAAATGATAGGAAGAAATGATGAATCAAAAAGTGCTGCAACTCACCACCCTTCAATGGATTCCTCAAAGGTCTGAATTCATTCACATCACTTCAAGGTCTTGGATCTTCCTTGCTTGATTACTTGAATTGCTTGGAGACCTACAACAGGGGTTAGCCTTCACAAACAATGATAACATAAACACATATGAACTCACATAAGATTTGACATGATTTTAGGATCTTGAATTACTACATTAAAACTTTGAATTGCTGCTCTTGACAATAATTTCTTCAATTATTTCCTAGATAGATTTCAAATGATGCAATAACTAGGTATATTTATAGGCATTTTTCTAATTTCTCAAAAATTAAATCCCAAAAGCTCACATTTGCAAGTTGAACTTTGAATGTTAAAATATTGACATTGGCATCTAAAATTGGTCCTTGGAAAAATAAGGGAACCCATACGCCCTAGGGAAAATGGGTCCTAGCCTTATTTTCTAGGACATAAAGTGTCGGGGAAAAAATATCAATTGGACACATTTGTTCAATGCTTGCAATTTCTCGAAAAATGGTACAAATGGGCCTTGGAATGCATAATTTAGGAACTTAAGGGGTCAATTAGGCTCAATAATTTAGGGGAGACAAAACATAGTGTGAAATTGTCAAGGGTGACAATTTATGACACTACAATTCCAACAAAAGAAGAAGTTAATTCAGATACATACAAAAAAAGTTATGCATTATCGAAGTAACCTATGTTTGAATTATAATAATCTCACTTAATTTTTTTATAAAAACTATGTAACAAAAAATTATTAAAAAACATCTATGCACTAGATATTGGTGTTACAAATCTATGTTTAAAATTTTATAATTTTATCCTTTCTACAAATAAAGTTATGTTTTACCGAAGTAATGTCACTTTTAAAAAATACTATTAACCATAAAAAATAATTTATTAAAATTGTGTAATAAAACTCACAAATTATTTCTTAAATTTAATATATATATAATCTATAAACAAAATCTCAAAAATCACTAGTTCATATCATCTTCAAATTCTTAATGGTTTAGTTTCTATAGTGTCAAAAAGTGAAAATTTGGTGAAAAATGTTGATCCACTTTTTCCAAAAAATGGAACACACTATGATGGGAACACTACTATCTATAATTAATTTACTTACATTCATTATAAATTTTTATCATTTTTATTTCAATTCTCCTATAACTAGATGACATGATTGACACTACGAGTGTTCATCATCCATTAGATCAATTGCATTTTGTAGTGCTCGTTTTAGATTAAGACTATATATTAAAGGCCTTGTATATTGAATTCCCGATTCCAAATAACATAGTTTTTAAAGTATTTTTGGTAGTGGACCTAATTTATATATATTTATGTTGTTAGATAGGTTTTGCAAATGTTGTTGACTATTTTTGGTGCACATTTATAAATTTTATTGACGAAGATGACTCCATTAGACATGCATATATTTTAATGTTGGTGGAAGAATTGCTTCAACATTCCTATGATTTGACTTTCAGAGCTTCAATATTTGTGTAGGAACCTTAGGAGTTGAAGATGTATTGATAGAAAATATCATAAAATTTGAGCACATGATTTCCAATTGGAAATATAAATCATTTCTAGTATGGATGAAAAAATTGTTTAGGTATCCATGCAACACTTCACTTAGATTCTATATATAAAGTTTAGTGCGAGATAACTTTGTGAACCTTTTTTATCACCAATCAAAGTCCATGTTAGTCTTTGCTCATTTTTGTGTGAATATCTATGTGGACAAGACTCTTCCTAGCTCGGTTAAGCTTTGTTCTAAGCTTGGCAATTGGACCCAGCCAGTGTGCTATGAAAATGTTGTTGTTTATTGTCAGAAGTGTGCTAAAGTTGGCCACCTTATCTTTGACTATAAATCCTCATTTAATCGAGAGCCTAACTCAAGTATTACTATTGTGAATCCCTGGCCTCCTGTGCAGAATAACTTACTGATGGATGGTGTCCCTCTGGCCAAGTCTCTAGGTGTTTCCCCTGTTGGCCTTGTGGATCCTAGAGTGAGTCTTGCCACTCTAACTCTAAATGAGACTGTTGTTAAAACCCAGGAGGTTCATGATATGGCCTCGGGCCTTGTTTCAAGACTGGATGAGGTTGTCGATGGCCCACTACTGGAGGTAGGTTTTGCTGGGACAAGTGAAACAATTGGTGAAGAAGGTGAGATATGGGAAGATGAGAGTAATGGAGTTGTAGATGAATTTTTAGAGAACGCAGTGGGCTTCGTAATGGAGAAAGCTACGAAAGAAGATAACTGGACAACCCCGAAGAAAAGAGGGAGGAAAAAGAAGGTGGATGTGGGAGGAGATTCTAAATTGGGTAGACCCAACCAGAGACATACTAGGCTAGGAGAAACTACAAATGAGATTTCCTGAGATAAATAGAGGACATTGGACGTGTCCTCTAAGAAAGGTCAAAAATGAAGGTCATGTCATGGAATGTTCGTGGGCTCAACAACTCCCACAAGCAGCTTTCTCTGAAGAACTATGTCCTAGAACATAAGATTGATGTGTGCCTACTTCAAGAAACCAAGATGAAGAAGATTTTTTTGATAAGATTGCTAAGTTTATTTGGCCTGGTGCATCCTACTTCTATAGTGATGTTGATGGGGCGTCGAGTGGGATTGTTGTGATTTGGAACCCCTCTAGGCTTAATGGTTCTGAACTTTTCCCCTGCAAGAGTAGCATGGGAGTCTCTTTCTCCTATCTGGGTGGAACTTGGTCCCTAATCAATGTTTATGCTCCTAACCAGAGGAATGCTAGGAATGCCTTATGGAAGGATCTAGCTGGTTGGATTAAAAAAAAGGTGGCTCCCGGTGGATGGTGGCTGGGGATTTCAACTCTCCTCTATATCCCTCAGAGAAAAGTGGTGGTTTGGTGGATTACTCAGATAACATGTCTTACCTGGCTAACTTTTTGAGCTCTCCCGACCTAGTTGAAATTGATCTTTCTGGCCAAGCCTTTACTTGGTCCAATAGGCGTTTAGGTAAAAAATTGATACAAGTTCGGTTGGATTGGTTCCTCTATTCCTATCATTGGACTAGCCTCCTGAGTGCTAATCTCAGAGCCCTACCCAGAATGGTGTCTTACCATAATCCTCTGCTGCTAACCTCTAATGATCGATCTGTTGTGGGGCCTGTCTTGTTTCGATTCAAGATAATGTGGAATCCCCATCCTGATTTCAAGAATAAAATTGTTGAATGGTGGAACATCCTTGTTTGTGGCTCCCCCATGTTTAGGATCTTCTTCAAACTTAAACATATTAAATACATGGTGAAAGGTTGGAACAAGCGTGTTTTTGGTGATGTTTTTCAAAAGAAAAAGATTATAGAGGAAAATTGAAAACCTTACAAAAGAAATTGGAAGAAGGGGATGACAGTCAACAGACTCACAACCAGGAAATTGAGAATAGGAAGGAATGGGAACAAATTCTCAAGAAAGAGGAAATCTTTAGGAAACATAAATCTAGTGTCCAATGGCTGAAAGAGGGCGACAAGAATACCTCTTTCTTTCATGTGTCGGCCATCAAACACGAGAAAAGGAATCAAATTGCTAAACTAACTAATACGAGGGGGGAGGTGATCTCTTCACCTACCTAGATTAGCCTTTTGGCTGCTGATTACTTTCAGGAGGCCTACTTGGCTCCTGCTAAGGTGCCTAACCCAACCATGGATAATCTGTCGTTAAACCATCTCTCGACCATCATCACCCAAAATTATAATATTGGGATTCTCAGTGTTGTTACTCTAGAGGAGGTCCAGTTGGCAACGTTTAGTATGGGGACATTCAAAGCTTTGGGCCCCGATGGTTTTCCCCTTGCTTTCTTTCAGATCTTCTGGGAGATTGTTGGTGAGGACCTTTTTTTGGCTGCTTGTGACTTCTTCAAAACTGGTAAAATTCTCAAACAACTGAACCACACTTTCATTGCTCTAATCCCTAAGATCGGTGATCCTCAATCCATGACTGATTTTTGTCCTATTAACCTATGCAACACCTTTTACAAAATCCTCTCCAAGATCTTGGTGAACCAAATCAAACCCCTTCTTGACAAACTCATTAGCCACACCCAAAAAGGGTTTGTTCCTGGTTGTCATATTCTTGATGCTACTATGACCACCCATGAGCTTCTCCACTCCATGGATAGATGCAACTATGCGGGGATGGCCCTCAAATTGGATATTTCAAAAGCCTATGACAAGGTTATCTGGGACTTCATCCCTAAAGTCTTGACAAAGTTTGGGTTTAATCAGCCAGTGGTAAAACTCATAATGGAATGTGTTACTATTTCTAAGTACTCTATTCTAGTCAATGGGTCCCCCTTTGGGTTCTTCTCTGCTGGTAGAGGGATCAGATAGGGTGATCCCCTCTCACCCTATTTATTTATCATGATAGCGGATGTGTTGAGTAGAAACTTTGCTAGTCTATTGTTGGAGGATTCTATAAAGGGAATCAAAGTTGCCTCTTCTTTGGATCTGATTGTGATACAACAATTTTTGGATGATACCTTCCTTTTTGGGAAAGCCTTTGTGGTCAAAGCTAGAAAATGGAAAAACTGTCTGAACAACTATGTTGCCTACTCTGGTCAATGCATTAACTACAACAAAAACATGATTTAATTCTTTAACAACACACCTAACTTGCAAGCTAGGGTGACTGCGGTTCTGGGCTGCTTGAGTGGGACTCTTCCTTCAGTTTACCTTGGGCTCCCTCTCAGTGTTAAGGAGGCCACCCCTGACTTTTGGAACTTGGTGCTTGAAATAATTTAGAGGAAACTTGCTAGATGGAAAGGTTCCATTCTTATCCACATTGGTAAGCTTCAAATTCTTTCTGCTGTTGTTCAAGGCATACCAATTTACTTCCTCTCTATTTTCAAGATACCCAGGTATATAGCTGAGAAATTAGAAAAATTTCAAAGGAATTTCCTTTGGTCTGGGACCGAACACAAGAAGAAATTTGCCCTGGTAAAATGGGAAAAGGTCTGTCAGCCCAAACATTGTGGTGGTCTTGGGATCAGGGACATATCAAACACTAACAAGGCCTTGATGGCCAAGGTGGGTTGGGATCAAATTAGGAACACTAAGGATTGGTGCAAAATCATGAATTCTAAATATCTTCAGAATAGGCCTTTGGTCAACTACCTTTCTGAGGTTCATCCTCAGGGTTCTTTAGCTTGGAGGAGCATTTGCAGCACGCAGAGTCTTCTTAGGAGTGGGATAAAATGGAAGATAGGCAATGGTAATATTATCAGGCTATGGGAAGATCCTTGGTTACTTGATACCCCTCTGGAAATTTTTGGTTTCAGGAATCTAATGAGGTTGGCCCAGAGGTTCTTCGGTATCCACATTCTTGGGCCTCCTGGGGCTAGGGTGTGGAAGGATTTAGCCCTTTGCTGCCCCTTTTCCTAGGATCTTTGTTGCCTGGCTAGGTCCCTTCAAGATTTACTTTCTCTTACTAGGATTCCCTCATCCTTCTTGGGAGATGAATTTTTATGGACCTTTGACAAACAGGGTGATCTATCTGTCAAATCGATGTACAATCTTTTGACAAACCAGGGTGTTGTGGTTGATCCTTAGAAGAAGTTCTGGAACCGCCATATGATTTCGAAAGTCAATTTCTTTTGGTGGACCGCCTGTCACAACAAGATCCTTACTCAGAACAATTTGAGGAAAAGAGGATTTTATATCCCCAATAGATGTTTGTTATGTAAATGTTGTGAGGAAACTGTTGACCACTTAATGTTACACTGCCCGTTTGCTACTGAAGTTTGGGGAATGGATTTTGAAAGATTGGGTATTTTTTGGACCATTTGTAAGGATATCAAATCTTTTATTTTGGGATGGTGTGGTCTTTATATTCACCCCTTGCCTGGAGAAATTTGGAACCAGGTCCCTCCCATTATCTGTTGGTTTTTATGGAAGGAAAGGAACAATAAGATCTTCAGGAATTCTGAGATGAGTCCTAGAGAGGTCTTTGGTATTGGTGCCCGTCTTATTGAGGAAAACATCTCCCTCTTCAATGGGAAAATTTTGGAAAAGGGACCCACCGAATGTGAAATCAAAATGGCGAGGGGTTAGCATCAAAAGTTGGATGTAATCTCTTTTGACAACTCTAGATCCTTGGCTACAAGTAACACCATTTGGGAACCTCCGGATAGAGGATGGTTTAAACTCAATTTTGATGGGGCTGCAAAAGGCAACCCGGGTAGAGCTAGTCTAGGAGGTGTGATAAGAGATTCTAGAGGTAATCTTATGGCAGGATATGCTGGGGGAATTGGATTCCAATATTCCATGATTGCGGAAGCACGTGCGTTGCTCAAGGGCCTTCAAATTGCTACTACTTTGGGGATAGATAACCTTCACATTGAAGGTGACTCTAAGTCCATTACCAATGCTGTGAACTTTGGTAGATTGCTTGGATGGAGTACGAAGGATATTATTTTGGATATAAGACTCTTTTTATCTAAGCTAAGGTTAAGGAAATTAATTACCCACATTTATAGGGAGGGAAATCAAGTGGTGGATGCCTTAGCTAACTTTGGCACATTTTGGAATTTCTCTAAATGTTGGTGAAATCTGGGGAACTTATCGCCAAGAATTCAAGACCTAATCTTGAAAGAACAAAACCCTCATTTGTTATGATGAATTCAAATCTTTTGATTATGGGGGTCATTTGGGATGTCCACATGATTGTACTTTGGGCTTGGTGGACAACATAAAAGTTGAGGTGGCCTACAAGTGGAAAAATTCAAATTTTCAAGCTAATCCTGTGCTAAATGAAGGTGACTTTACAAGGAAGTATGATGCGTACTTCGTTATTATGAACTTGAAGGGTCATACCTTGTAATATCTCCTTATGGGGATTGTGTTAAATCATCATTTCATCCTTAAGCCCGTGGATTTAAAACTTGATGTGATGGCTCATTATGAGGGAAAGCTCCCTTTTGGCTCTTCCATTTTTGCTATTTTATCTTTGCATCCCAAACCCATTTACCTTGTTATTACTAAACTTGGCTCAGCGGCCATTCTACCTAGCTTTTTGCGCAAGGACAATGTGGCTAATAAACCTTTCTCTTCCATCATATCTAGCTTACCTTGCTGCAATCGCTTCAAGATCCCTATTTATGATATTGTTAAACTTATGATAGGTGATTTTCCTTTTCACGTGTGTGACCTACACACTGCTTTGATTAACCAACATAGCTTTATTCACCCAAATATCCATTATGTGAAGAAAGCCCTTTTCTTAGCCAGTATCTCTAACATTTTTCTTTTACAAGTTCTTTGGTTTTTTCCTATGCAGGTTGACATCATGGGGGGTGATCGTGTGTGGACAGATCCCGATAACTACGGTGAATTCCACAAAAATCCATTGGTTTGGCACATCTATGTTGAGGGTGGCTTAGTTCCCCTAATGGAGAATCTCATGGGTCATGACCCTAACCTATCCACATAATTTTCCAATTCCTGGAAGGACCGGAGAGTGACTCTAGGAGGAATATCATTTGAAGTTAGTGAAGAGGTGATTGCACAGGCTACTGGGATTTAGAGCACGTGGAAAAAGTATCTAAAACACACTAGGACCCAAGATAATGACAACATGAAAGCATTCTTTGTGGGGAGTGAGGAGCCGATGCGCAACTAGTCGGGGTTCAAACATGAGGCCCTTTCGTAGCCCTGGGACCAAGTTTGTTTGGCCCTCATGAAATATGTGATGCTCAAAGGTAGATATAAAACTTAATTTTTCTACCACTTCCCTCTGTTGAATCATCTTAGGCAAAAAGTTATGTTAAGTTTTCTATTCTTTCTGCTTATAGATTTGGAAAGTTCTATGGAAAAATGCAAGGAAACTGATAGCCTTAACTCGGAAGATATCCCTCCTCTGCCTCTCCACCAAGGGCTTATTATGAGGCTCTATCATTTCCACCTTGCTTTATTCCCACCTAAGCCCATTTATGTTGTCCGCGTGGAGGAGGTTGAACCTCTCGTTGTTGCTAACATCTCCCCTGTTGAGTCTAAAATCCCCATTCGAAAACCCCATATGGGTGCTACTGATAATCCTAAACCCAAGCCTATTGCTAAAAAACTCAAAGGAAACATGAGAAATCCCCAGATGAGTGTTACGGCCAGTCTATGTGAGCTTAAGGCTGCTTTGGCCAAAACTGCTTACAAAGCCACTCCAAAGAGAAAGAGCAAAGATGACATTAAAAGGTTTAATGGAACCTACGGCGAAAGAGGGCAGAGGAAAAAATGTTGTGGGGAAGGATTCAAAGGATGACACGATGGTGGAGGTGACGGTTATGACTGGTAGAGAGACCACAATTTAGAGGTCAGGGAGATTGGCAAAAAATAACAAAAAAAGACAGGTGGTGGTGGACTCGGAGGAGGAGCAGTCAGACAGTAAAGAATATAAAGAAGAAGAGATGTCTAAGGAGGAAGAGTAGGAAAATGTGAAAGGACCCCACAACATCCCTGACAACAACAAAGAGCCGAAAGAGAACTCGGCCTCCCAGTCCTCACACCCGCAGGATGCTAAGCATGTTGAGGTCTTGAAGGTCGCTGACGAGGGAGTGAAGTGTCATGTGCTAAAAGAGAGAATGGACAAGCTAGACAAGAGATTCAGGGGCCTGACCCGCTTCATTGTGAAGCCGGTCCACTTTGTCACCAGTACTCTATCCGTAGTGATTAAATATGAGTTGGAGGGGAAGAATGCTAATGATGATCAAGAGTGGGTCGGGGACGATGCCGTGGACCTCCTATCAAAGAACTGGGATAATGCCAGTTAGCTGTTATTTGGTCTATGTTTTGGTGCTTCTGTTTTTAGTCTGTGGTCAGTGTACTATTTTTTAGCTGTTTTTGTTTTTTGGCTAGATTGTTTTCATACTTGGAGTTGATCTTTTTTGGCCCATGAGGCTCAATGTGTAAAGGGTACAACACCTTGTAAATGCTGCTTACTTTATCAAAAAAAAGAAAAGAACAACTACAGAGTATTGTGTATTGTAACATCATAATTCCTTTTTATAAACAATAAAATGTTGTGCTATTTCACATGGTTGAATTTATCTGTTGCTCTTAGTTGAGTTCAAAGGCTACAATCCCAAGATGACCTTTGTGGTTTTGAGGGTTGAATCCATACAATATAGTTATGTTTTTAATTATCTATTATCACACCTCGTCTTGTTATTACTGATTTAATTTTATCTTCACAAGTAAA
The DNA here is from genome assembly GCA_007115665.2 of Sequoiadendron giganteum. Taxonomy (NCBI): domain Eukaryota; kingdom Viridiplantae; phylum Streptophyta; class Pinopsida; order Cupressales; family Cupressaceae; genus Sequoiadendron; species Sequoiadendron giganteum. Next base: position 53,544,891 of record CM021106.1, read on the forward strand.
AAGGATGAAAAATGCAATCATGATTTTGATATGCTTGCTAAAAGAATGGAATACTGAAATAGGTATTATGTGAAAGCGTTGATAAATTCTAAATGTGGCTTTGAAAGAGTAAATATGTTTACATTCATGAAGAACATAATTTTTTATATGAATATGCTAAAGTTTTATGATGCATGTTGATTTACAATGAACTTCTAACTACCATTAAAAATGTGCTAAGATGGTTGTAGGGACAAGTTCAATCCTCCAAAAGGGAGGGGAAGTATCACTCAAGAGAAGTGATTGGTTGAGTAACCCTAAATGAAACCTAACCAAGCTTACACACACACTCACAGTAGAATGGTTGAGTCTAGTCATAGTGTTGGGAATTGGTAAGTCATCCTTTAGATATGATGTGTTTGCATTAGTAAGGATCTTGATTACTGTTGAGTGCATTCTTGGATGATGTTTATATGTTTGGAGCTTATAATTTCTTCCTTATGTTACAATTCCTTATGTTACAATTCCTTATGTTACAATGCTTGATTGATGAGGTGAACATACGCTAAATGTATATATATGTATGCATATGCATGCCAACGATAGACTATATGCATGGAGGAGCACTTGTCAAGCACGAGAGTACATAGGTAGACATACCTATACATGCTTATGAACAGGTTGCTTATGAGCATGTTGTTATCAAAGGGACAATGCGACATGTATGTATATATGTATATATACATCACACATATATTTCCTATTAATAAGATGGTAATTGTATATGTACTTGATTGTGCAATTAAATATATTTAGGTTAATAAGAAATGGTAACATAATATATTTATATTTGTATGTATATACGCATGTGTTATTGTTGGTGAAAATGATAACATGGATATATTCATTCGTATATTGAATGGTTAACGTGATGATCTCATTTGTTAATGAGTTTGATAAAAAATAAATATGATTATATTTATGTATTAGTTGGCAACTAATAATTTTGATATAAGCTAATACTTTCATTTGTTAAGATATAAGCCAACATATAGAGAGTAAATGGCCATGCTATTATATATAAGAAGGCATATGCAAAGAATCATAAGTAGCATATACACATGGCACATAGAAAATGGAACAGTCCAAGTATAAAGGCCAATTTGTACATATAGAATGCAAAGTACTGAAGGTTGATTTATACATATATATGCAAAGAGTAGAAGACAATCCATAGAAGCATATGTTTGGTCAATGAAAGAGATAGAGTGCTAGATATTTATTATAAAGAACATGGTTTTCACTATGATATGCTATATAAGTGCAGTATATAGCATTGTGATATGCAAACACTAGTATATACACATTGGTCGATGTGTTGACTATGTGGTAAGGTCGATATAGTATAATTATAATGCTGCATATAAAAAGCACAAAGCTAAGCATTTAAACACACATATCATCAATGAATAAAACAATGGAAATAATAATCATTTAGTATGTTGTGCAAAGTGATTTAAACACATGAATAAAGGATATAAACCACAATAATAACATGCTAGTCAAAGCATAGTTTGAATTCTATTTTAGTGGAGTTGATTCATCTTGTCTCTATCGAATAAAAAGACTATGAATAAGTCGACCCTGGATATGTGTTGCTTGATTTGTATTGACTATTTCCTTGGGCATAAGAATAGGAAAAGATGCTAAAACCTGGTGCCATGTATTGAATACTCTTTCCTATAGAAGTCTATCATGTTTTGCAGTTTGATTCTCATCTATTGAAGCATGTGCATTTTGAAATAGTCTTGTGTTGCTATCAAGAAAAGGTCAATCTGTAGAATACCAAGTTGAGCTTTCACTTAGATTTCTGACACCTTTTTGTTGTGGGAGGTGAGTCAATCTGCATGCTAGATTGGTGGCAACTAGAATACCTTTTCTTTAGGCATCAAAGTATCAATATTCTATATAAATAGATGGGCTAGCTCTCTCATTCGGGCTAGAATAACCTATTTGGGTCGAGAAGTTTATTCAATTAAAGAATGAAGCCTTAGGTTAAGATTTACCTACTAGGTTGGGATATGTACTTGATGACTCATTGAAACCTATAGGTTGGGAATAACCTACTTGGTTTGGTTGATCATTTGGTCTTGATTGGAACATATAGGGTTAGATTAACCATATAATCAAACTAGTCATTGGTTGACGACTTTATCTTAAGATTAGGATATATCAATTTTAAAACTCACCTACGAGATTAAGTTAATCACTTGAGTTTATGAAATACTAAATGTTTGGGACCATAGGTGGGATTACCTATTGAGTTAGAGTTTCTACTTGATTAGATGATTTACACTCTTGAGATGAAGTCATATTGTTGACAAGATTCTACTTTTTTGAATAATTATTTTTGTTAAGGATATTACACTCTCAAATGGAACCATCTATTGTTATGGTTATTCTTTGATTGAGGTCATTATTTGATGTGGCTATACTCTTGATGAGAACCACTTATTAGGTGTGATATATTATTGAATGGAGTCAATTATCTATGAATATTTAATCTATGATTAGTTGAAAATTATGTAGCTATACTTTGACTTATAAAGTTATACTTGGGACTAGGTTGTCTTTTGAAGAGAATAGCTTGTTTATGCAAAGTTAATTTGTAGACTATAAAAGCTCATATGTTATACCTAGGATTGGAATATCCATTGAAGGGGCAGCCTATGCTTAAAATTTATTGGTAGAAATGCCATTGTATTTTCAAAAAAAAGGAATAGGTTATTTCTAAGGCTAGGGACTACCTATGGAAGGAAATTACCTAAGCATAGTATATGAATAGTCATAATCCAAACCAAGCTATAGAAGTGTATGTGAATAGGAAGACTGTCACTCAAAGTACTGGGTGAGAATAGTTTGGAAAAATTAGTGTAAGTTGACACTGGTTACACTGTCAGTTCACTGTGTTCCTTTTATGCATTCTAGTTCAGGATTTTCATACTCGTAGGGGAAACAACTGTATGATTAGGTTATGGTTTGTAGGATGCAACAATAAGCTTAGATAGGCTATTATTATGGGGTTTACCAACCAATATCTTCTTCAAAGGGTAGGGCCATCTTGTCATATGTGATAGATGTGCAAGGGACCACATTTGGGTCCATGGTTGGCGAAAAAGTGCTTGAGTGATGCTTCTCCTCATTAGATGGAAACCGAGGTTTGTGGATGTTTGTACTAGATTGGGGAATAGTTAGAGTGTATGCACCAGGGAGTGGAGACATCCAAAATGTATGCACCCTTGTGGTGACATCAAGACTATTTTGTATGTCTATTTCTAGATGAAGCTCAGAAGAGCTATGTATGTATCTTATACCCATTTATATGGAAGGATGTAAACTTGAATAAACTTGAGTTTATTCAATGTGAAATCTATGTTATGAAAAGATTTGTGAAATTATAATGAAATGAAATGGGAGGTTGGAAATAGTGTTATTTCAAATGTGCATGTAGTTTACATTATGGAAAGAAAAATTGTTATTGTTGTGTTATGGCATCATCGATTATTCACTTGACATGAAAACTTTGAATTTTACTGAGTAGAACACCGAGGTTGTTACATCTATGGAAAATACAAATCAAGGCTTTGTATAATTTTTAGGTGCACATCTTATCTTATCCCAAACTACAACATTCACATCAACACTCATTCAAAATAAATATCAATGGTGGAATTAAATCATATCTAGATATTCTTGTTAGTAATAACAATTATATAATATTTGTAGATCGGGTAATATTTGGGGGAAATAAGCATGAATCAATAATAGCAACCATAAAATTACCTAATTCAAGCAATAATGACCCTAATCCAACAATGAAGAATAAATAACAATAGAAAACTAATAATAAAGCAATAAACCTCAATTCCTATGCCATAGTTAAAACACCTCCATTGCTCTTTTCCATTTTTCTTTATGTGCTCTTAGATTTGTAGTATGCAATTTGTATGATGAGCTTGATGTTGATGCAAGATAGCTAGATCTCAAAATAGCAATATGATAGAAAAAATTCAAAGATTGTGGCTAGTCTCAAAATGAATTGAAAGCTTACTTTTATAGAAATCCCAATTCAAACAAAGGGTGAAGATTGAATGATGAGGTATGATGATCAATGAATCATGAGATTAATTGAGAGGAAAATATCTAATGATGGGAAGCATGGACCAAAAATCAAGAAATTGGTTGAACTTTAGGGCTTGGCTAAGAAGAAATAAATTAAATAATGGTAGCAAATATTTAATTTAGGTGAAGGAAAATGAATAATTAAATAATTAAATATAATTATTTAATTATAGAAGAAAGATGGAGTGTTAAAATATTAAATAATTAAAAATAATTATTTAATAATGGATGGAGGGAAATGATAAAATAATTAAATAAATAATGATTTATTTAATTATGGAGAGAAAAGGCTAATGAATAATTAAATAATTAAAATAATTATTTAATTATAGAGGAAAATGAGAGAAAATGATGATTAGTGACATAATTTAAATAAAATTGATATTTATTTAAATTAGTCCAAAGAGGAGTAAGGATAAGATTAAATAATTAAGAAATATTTAATTAATAGAAGAATATGACATTAGAAAACAACTAAATAATTAAAATTATTTAATTATGAAGGGAAGAAGATGAATTAATGATAAAATGTTGCTTGCAGGCTCAAGACATTTTTTCAGTGTCTACATTTTGCCCCTCATTGATATAATGCAATTTTGATTGTTGTGTCAAAGAAGAATCAGAAGAATCAGCTCAAAACTTGCCCCAGTGTGCCCAACAGACGCAAGATAGGATGATGCCCCCTCAAAAAAATTGATAAATTTTTGAAAAAAATCATTTTTTTTTTGGTAAGTTAATTGATAAGCTAATTCGATGGGCATGAATGCATTGGTGATGAAAAACTAGGCTTCAAGGTCGAGGGCAGGGATGGACAAATGGAATTTTAACATAAAAAGGGAATTAGTGAGGAACAAAAAAGAAGAATGAGATGGATGAATTGAGATTTCTATCTTGAGATCTTGCTAATAAATGGTCAAGTTTTTATTTTATTGCATAATTATCATCATATAACTTATTATGGAAATGGATGAAGAACACAAAGATATGAAATAGACCAAGGTGTGATATGTTATCCCTTGCAAAAAAAAAACATGTGACTGATAAGGAATGTCATGACATAGACTAACAGCCATAGAACCTTGTTGGAACATGTGAGGAAGCAACCACAAAGCATGGTAATCTTGATGCAAAAAAGTATTAGATGACCTTTCACTTGAATATGATGTTTTGATTATGCCACATACAACCCCAATCACACACAAGGAACTTAGTTGTCCCAATCATATTGCCAAGACAAACTACAAAAACAATCAAAGAGAAAATAGGTCATGATCCATCATCGCTCCTCTAAATCCTTTTAGGACATCTTTGAGGTGCATAGTAACATGACCAAAGATAAATTAGATAAAAATATAAGACTAATTGGAGAAACGAGTCAACAACCATTTAGATCTTTTGCCAAATTGTATGATAAGATTCTAGATAATGATAGTGTCTAGTTTTAGGGAAGGAAGCATGGCGTATAAGTCCAGGGAGCCCAATGATACAACACCTTGTCTAAGACAATTTGATAGGATTTTGTTTGGTTTCAGACATGAAGCATGTTGTATAAGCCTAGGGAGCCTGACGATGCAAATTTTGTCTAAGAATGTTTGATAGTTGATGTTTTCTATTTGATGTTTGATGCTTGATGTTTACCTATGTTTTTAGGTAATTGATCGCTGATGGTTGAAGGCTAGCTGGATATTTTTCTTGTTTTTTCTTGATTTGATTAAGCTCAATTCTCTTGTTTGATAAATGTTTGTGTTTGCTCAAAATGTTGACCTTAGAAAGGGATGATTTATTGTGAGGTGATGACTGTTATAAAGGGTGACCTTGGTATGAAAAACCCTAAGGGACTGGCCTAATGCCTCAGGGGCTCATCAATGATGGTCTTGTCTATGTAAAGCACATAGACAAAATAGTTCAACTGACTTTGACCATGAACAATTTATTATGGATTGTGGATATGGATGGATCAACTATTTGCTATGACAAAACATAAAGGATTTACCAAAGCCTCGAGAGCTTATCGATGATGGCCTTGACTATGTGAAGTTACAAAGGCAATGTAGTTCAACCTCTTGGATTGACACAAACTCTACTTTTGGAGTTTTTGACACTTTTCAATTTTTGGATTTTGATGTTTTTCATTTTTTTGGATTTTGATATTTCTATTTTTTTTGTTTTAGATGTTTTTTTGATTTTTTTATAATTTTGATGCTTTGAATGCTAATACCATGTCTGAGATCCTTTGTGAGACATTGGTGAAGGAATTTCCCCCAATTCAGTTATAGGATTAGCTTATTATGGGTGAAGGAAAATGGATGAAATTGATTGTGGATAGGTATGGAAAGTGCAAGATGCTAAACATCAACAATTATTAGCCCATGAGAAGGAGGAATAAGCTTTACTATGAATGGATAAGAAAGGAAAAATTATGCTATGAAGTGGACTATGTGCTATGGATCATGGATGGAGGTAAATTTTTTTTAGATAAAATGATAGTAGATGATGGAGCAAAGATCAACCACACATGGTGCCTATTTTCTAGGTGTTCACCATGGTACTTATCCAAAGTGCCATCATAGTGGTTTTCACTATTGGATGAATTATTTTTCTTTACTACTTTTTTTTTAATTTTTCTTTTTATTTGGTGTCACCAAGATGCCTGTTTTCCAAGTTTTCATCAGGGTGACAATTTTTTGTTGATATTTTTTATATCTTGATGGGATTATTTGAAAGCTAGGTATAGTACTTATGAAGGTGCATGCTATTGATAGGATTTGATAATGGTTCACCTTTAGGAATAGCAAGTTTGTACGCATCGGATCCGTATGTCGTAGTTATGATGTAAGGAACCAATCAGTTAGGTTCATATCTAGTTGACCATGCTAGATAAAGGGGTATAATTCAAACAAAGGGTGTGCATGATGGATACAAAGAATGATTGATGAAGCAAACAAAAGGAACTAGGGTATGGTTCCTAATGTGCACACTACCTGAGCTATCAGTCTTCACATGAAAAGGATTTTGGGAAACCAATGAGTTATAACACGTGAAGGGGTCACCATCGAAGGTTAATCGAGAAACATCACCAAGGGGGATGTAGTAATATGATGGGTGTGTATATATGGATGGATTTGGTAGATTGTATGGATTGGGTGAAGATGATAAAGATGGAGACTTTGGATCCACAAGCTCACCTTTTGATATTTTTCTTTGATAGATGCTCTTAGCTATTTTGGACAAAGAGGCATAATTGGAGATTAATTTTTGCTTACTTGAACATTTTTGAATTTTTTTTTCATCTTCGATTGGTCCAATAGCGTTTGAATTTGACTAAAGGAATTTTCTTGATCTTTCTTTCTTTGTGTGCTTTCTTTTGATTTTGGATCTCCATTTCAAAAAGACATTTTCACTTTTGATTCTTGAGTTATATCCTTGTTATTTTCTTGAGGTGATACTTTTGGATTCATTTCTATGAGGTGGATGAACATGGGTGAGATGGATCAGATAGATGAGGAGAGCTCACTGCTACCACCATGGTTGTCATCACAAATTTCAAAGAGGAGGAAAGAAGCCATCTCTCTAGATGAGTTTGACTTTGCACAACTTACATCTACCAATACAAGAACTAAGAAGAAAACAAAGACTCTTTTTAGGATGTTGTTTGAAAAATAGGGTAATAAGTATGGATAAATAACCCAGCCTCCCTATGACAAAACTTATGAAGAAGTGGATATCGTAGACCACTCTATCACAAGGGTAGAATTGGGCAAGGTAACTCATGAGAGTGCAAAGGAAAATGTTCAATCTGCTCTGGATTCTCTCATAGAGAAGTTTGACAAGGAGAAGAAGATGAAGGATCACTATACAAAGCAACTTATATTTGTGCTACAAAATATTACCCAATCTTCTGAATCTATTGAGCTTGAGGAAATTATAGTTGGTGCTGAAAATCCTATCCAAAGGGTAGAAAAGGTGCATACTAGGGGCAGAGTGGTAGGTGAGTATCTTGATTGCATAATTGAATTGGGAACAAAAATGTTAAGGTCTTCCATGGAGAAGCTAAAAAAGATGAAAGGCATAAAGGAAAAATTGGATGACACTAAAAATTATTTCTCTCAAGACAAAGAGGATATGGAAAACAAAGTGCAAGATTGGATCAAAATAAGAAAAATAAAATTAGATACCCTAGAGGAACTTGGGATCATTCGTAACTGAGACATGTATGTGGAAATTGAAGAGTATTTGATTCAGAAAGATATTGTCCTAACCAACTTACTCAATGATCTACAATCTACACATGAACTTGGTGAAGAACATGATTTGTAGCTTATTAACAAAATTGAAGATATTTCATGTAAGCTACGAGATGATAGTCAAAAATTACTTCCCCTAGATAATGTTGTTCATCAATTTGTCAACATGATTCAAAAGGAATTTGAAGACCAGGAATTTTCAATGCCTTTAATGGATTGAATCTTTGATATTCAATTAAATTTGGAGAATTTGAAATAGTACCTTAGGCGACATGAAAAATATTAAAACATTGTTAGAGATTTGGTATCAAGAGCTTGTGGAATCATCAAACATACTTCAGGGCCAGATAAAAATGAAGTGCAGATGATCTTGAAGAAGCGTGATAATTTCCTAATGAAGAATGTTGAAAAAGATTGATCATGCCTTAGTTTAGATTTCAAGTTTTTGTCATTTTCAAGTTTTTGTAGTTAGTCGAAGATAATTTACATGTCATTTGCCATTTGTAAAATTGTAAATACATGTAACAAAAATGAATTCCCCCACTAATTTTGGACTCTAATGTTGAATTAGTCAAAGTAGTTAGACTTTTCCTAGATTATCTCTTTATCTCTCATATATAAATATGAGAGAGCTCATTTGTAATAGGGACCTTTAATCTTAAATAAAATGAATTGTTACTCAAATTGAGAATCAACTTTGAGACTTTGAGTTTAGATTACAAGATCAATTCCAATTAATGAAGAAGGAAAATTTTGATATAAAACTTTGTGTTGAATCAAATTTGTATGAGTAAGGATATTCTTATGTCATTCATATTGATTTATTTTGTGTTGATTGGATAATTCATGTTTCTTTATTATGATTGGAGGATTTTCAAGATAAGTTATATGGACTTTCATTTATATCATTTACTTGAAATTGTGTGTGTTGAAAGTGTTTCTTAGTGGAGAATTATCAAGGCTTTGAGCTTGTAATTATTCACTTCATAGATTGGTGATATTATTAGTTGATAGACTTTGTAACACCCCGCCACGCAGCCCTAGAGGAAGTTGCAATTAACTACTTAAACAAACTATTTTTTTTTGTTTTAGTACAATTAATTATAAAAGTTCGCTTCCCAATGAAAACATCCCCTAAGGTTGCGAGACTGAGATTACTTATAACCCACAACAACAAAAATGAATCCATAACATTTATCTACTCAAGATAATAAGTACGCATACATTCCATGCAAGATAAAAATATCAAAGCATACTAGATAACTTTCCATTTCATTAATCCATTCCTTAAACAATAAGGTTACAACACTCATTACTTGAATGAGGCAAATCCAAAAAAAATAAGATTACAATTACAACTTTCCACCTCGATAACAAATGAGGGGTAAAATAATACAAGATCAACTGAAATGAAATATAACAAGAACTGAAACCGAATCCAACGAGCTCTCCAACTGGAAGTCTCATCCATAAGAACATGAAGATAGAACCCAACGGATTTAGGTGCACGCCACCCAACCAAGTGGAACCCAAAGGCCCACCCCCCATGCTAAGAGATAGTAACAAGGAATCCTAGCCAAGACCATCTACCTCTAGACATAGGCTAAATCATAACTAAACCAAACTGAAACAACTAAACAAATGTACCACACAAGCACATCACAGGTATAACACAAGTACCACATAAGTACAACATAAGTACAACTCAAGAGCATCACGAGTACCACACAAGTACAACTCTACATGGTCACATTGCTTCTAGAAACAAAGCATATCAAGGATGTTAAGAGAACCATACACATAATAATCGAGTACCAACTATGGTCACATCAGGTATGTTAAGGAAACCATACCCACAATAAACAAGAACCAACTGTTGTCCTAGAAAGAGTGTCATCACATAGTTCATCATGGGTTATCCTTTGGGATTCTTCCTAGGCTCCGACCCCCACTATGGGTTATCCTAGTGGCCTCTACCAAATTCTCGGCCCCCATACTTACCCATGCGGAATCAAATACCTTTCGTACAGACAAGATAGATAACCTTGCCATTCCAGGCCTTCCCACTCATCCCAAGTCTACACGAGCCCTTGTGTCTATGAGTGAGGTATAATTATCTTGATTAGTGAGAAGTACCACCTAGTCTTTTAAGTTTTGTTTTAGTTATCACTTGATTAAACCACCTTCGTAAGTTACCTAGTTTACCTCCTCTGGGCTCCGGCTCCTACAAAAGCCACTCTTCTACTTGACAACACACATACCATGCAAACTCCAAGGGTAACAAGGTGCAAACAAACAAGATATCACGACCACTCCTTTCTTAGGAGGCATCACAAAATAAAACCCTCTCCAAACACTGGAGGTAACAACAATAACAAACCACTCCTTACAAGGAGGCACAAATCACATAATCCACTCCTTTCATAGGAGGCACACAAATATCCCCGTTTGAATAAACTGGGTAAACACTGACCATACACCTTGCACTACCCAAGGGAATTAACAAATAGTCGACATCACAAGACGACAACCCCCATCCTCTAGGATCTTCTGGAAGACTTACATATTTAAGACACTTGACCCATTTCCCAAACAAGAACATAAAGGAAATATTCACAATCAAGGCGAGCAAGGAGACGAGAATTTAAATTCTACTTTGGGTTCACTAAACCCATTTCCTCATCACATTCAGTACTCTATTAAATTCAATAATCTGAATTAACAATAAAATAACATTTACACCTTCAATTCAAATATTTCATTTTAAGATAACAATATCCCCTTTGCAAAATGAAACATCAAGTAATTACAATATTAAACACGTCCTTGCAAGTATAAATCATTTTAAGGCCAAGGGCCTCATTATTCAAACATGAAATCTTCCAATCAAATTTGTCTTTCCAAAAAAATATATTTGAAAATAACTTCAACAATTTGTTTAAGAACATCATATTTTAATTTCTTCAATTAATTTTACATCATGCCTTCAATAAATCAACTTTTAAAATGGATATAATCACTTGAATAATTTGCATAAGAATATAATATTATAATATCATATATTATAATATTATATATTATAATATCATATATTATAATATTAAATATTATAATATTAAATATCAATATAATAAATATTAATATTATAATATTATTGAAATATAATAATAAAATATTATTCTATTTTAAAAGAAAAACCCTTTCTATTAAAAAAAACCCGCATCCATAGGCATCCTCGAACTGCACGCCAACCCTAAAGATTGGGCGGATGCCTTGGTCCATCCGCTAAGGATGTTGGCCGGGTTAGGGCACCAGCCGTGGCTTGCAATAGGCGACAACGCTTTTGCGCAGGGCGCAGGCGGGTAAGGGAGGGGCGGCGGCTATGTGTAACACAGCCGACCCCTACCAAGAGTGGCGACTGTGTTAACACAGCTGTCCCCAGTCTAGTGGCGACCGCATAGGGAGAGGTGGTGGCGGACAGTGGAGGTGGGGAGTGCGCTGGGCGTGACTCCCTCCACCTGCCTCCCATGGTGTGTGGTGGGGGTTGAGCCCCCAGCGACCCCCAACAATTATTTTATTTTTTATTAATTTTTTTTTCTTGTTCTCTGCGGATTTTTGTTAAAATCTGAAAACCATAACAATAACCATGGGGTTTTTTTAAAAACCACTTTTAACAACATGGCCCACATAAAATATAAATATATAAGTATGTATATACATCATTTTGTATATATATACATATATATTTGTATATTTAAATACCTTTCAAGAATATACAAAATTAATTAACCCAGAAAAATAAAAAGAACATTTTCAATCAAGAACTCTTTTTTTTTTTTGAAGAATTTCAATTTCAAAGGAAGGTTTTTTAAAGCTTTGAAAACCAGATTTCACATGGGTTCATTTGCAAATCATACAAGATTATATATATTTTCCAACCAGCAAATAAAGTTATGAATATCTACCAAATAGAATTAATTTAAAAGGGGAAAACCTGAACCAAAAGCTTGAAGAATGACAATGGTGGTTTTGAATCTCTCCTCTGATTCCAACTCCTCCAACAGATTCAACTTCCTTTTTCAAATATCCCAAAAAACCAACAATAATAATCCTCTTCCTCCTTTCAAAATTTCAAACTTTTTTTCAAATTTTCTCCCAAAAAGACTTCTTGTTAACTCATTCCCCAAAAATCCCATAATGAAGAAATTTTTCCCAAATATCTCATTCAACCACTGTCCTCAATTTCTGAAAACGAAAATTGCAAAATATCTCATTTTTTCCAATTTTTGAATTTAAATTTTCTAATTGACTTTTAAATCATTTTCCTTTTATTTTCAATTTCCAACATAATTCCTTAATTTCACAATAAAATACTTATCTAATTTAAACATAATCAATTTAATTAATTAATAAAATAATCTAATCCACGATTAAATTATTAATTAATTAAATTAAATTAATTAATAAAATAAATTATGTTATTAACATAATGCTAGATCAATTTCAATTTCACAAGTTAAATACACACAACCATATAATTACCCTTTTCTAACTTGAAATTAAATAACATCCAGGCAAGATGATCAATCATAAAAGCAACATAACTCGACTAACACCAGACGACACACTAAGACTAGGGTGATGACTTGGCACGAGAAACCTAGCTACTATCTCCCAATCGAATACCGTTGGGTATTAAACACGCTCCAACATGTGAAACCAGGTGGAGTTGATGTCCTGTACCTGTCAACTTGAAAATCAAGTAAACAACAATATATAATATGAATATCATAAAATACTCACCGTGAAGAGGAAATCACAGAATCATAGGGCACTCGCAAGCGAGTGATGCGATACCGTCCCCTTCACCAATACAATATCACTGACTGACGAATCTAACATCATTAATATAATCAAAACATAAACATCATTAATTCAAATGTTCATAATGTTTAATCCAAAGCATGCCATAATGATAACATCAAGATCAAATACCATCACAACAAAATATCACATTCACATCGCTTTGCAGAGGCAATCAAATAACAACTAATTTATTAGTCAAAGTACAAACAAAAAATAAGGCATAACCAACATAACACTGTTCGGTCAAAAGAGCAAAACGGAGGGGTCTTACAGAATTTGTGCTCCAACTAGTGATACAGTTATTTTAAAATATTTATAGAGGATAATTTTAAGGCTTTGTGCTTGGGATTATTCACTTGGTACGTGAATATTTTTGTGAAGCGAGGTGAAAGATGTTTTGCTTCAACTTATGTCACCCTTTACCATGAAACGCTCATTAAAGGTTGCAAAAATACTTTGTGATTTTGTGTGTCTTCTAGTCACTTATCACATATTTATACTAATTCTCTTTAATTATTCACACGTTTAATCAAGTATATTGGTGATTACTATTTAGGTTAATAATAGAAGTGTAGAAGCATTATTGAATATTACCGTGAAATATTGTAAACATCTTTTTTGAAAGAAGAGAAAATGATGAATTTAACACACTCCCCACATGGTTAAAGCTAGTGTAAATACCTTTAGCTTAACATAGTTTACTTTTGTTTCAATAAAAATTAATAAGGGAGCCTCCCCTTTCTGAGAGGAGAGATTTATCTCATCATAACTATGGTTTAAATCACTATTTCATAATTTGTAAAGGGATTACAAAATATTCACCCAATAGTCTTTTGGTGATTCTGTTGGGGATACGAGCATGCAACCAAAGCCTCATGCTTTCGGTTGAAGTAGACAAGTATTCCAGTGTCTTATTTCAAGTTTATGAATATCTTTTATTGGTGATTTTATTTTTGTTTTAAAGGACTACATTCTAGCATATAGAAGATGTACTCATAGTAAGAGGGCACAAGGTAAAAATGGTCCTTTTTAAAAATTATTGTAGTGTCATAATAATATTCCTTCTCCTCCATGGACAAGGTCACCAGTAAAATGTATAGGAAGTTTTCCACCTAGAAGAATCAGATCACTAATTCCCAATGAATCTTCTAATTTTCTAAGGGCTTTACCTATCACACTTATTCAAGCGACTGTTGTTCAAAGTGCTATGGTAGCTCAACCACCTTCTGGTCCTAGAGGTAAGCCTTTGGCCCTTAAAATTTTCCAACACCTTTACACAAACTTCCTCGCCTTTCATGCAAGAATATTCCAAACTTCTATGGTGATGATAAACAACATCCTGACAAACATATTATTGCTTTCTATATTGTATGTGGTGTTCTTGGTGTTGAGCGTGAGGATGTTTCCATAAGGTTATTCATTGAGACCTTACAAGGAGTAGGAGTGGAATGGTTTTACACTCTTGCTCCTAGTTCTTTTACCAATTGGGCTACTCTTTGTACCAAATTTGAATAATGTTTTTGTAAGTGTGAATAAGGTGAAAAGCAATAAAACACTTCTTAATGAAACATTGCATCAAAGATTAAGCTAATAACCAATTGAAATCATCTCATTGTCTCCTATCTTTAAAGATTTATTAAGCTATGTGCTCTCATATTTAAATAACACTATTAACTGTTAAAATGACAATCTAAAGAATGGAAATGATGTTGATGCAATGATATGGAACTAAATGTGATAATACTAGATGATAAAATAAACTAAATTAGCATGGATTGACATGGAAATGATAAACAAAGCTATAGGAGGCAGCCATGATATGAATGGTTGATGCTTGATGCTTGGATGCTTGATGCTTGGATGCTTATATTCCTGCAGAGTAAGAGTGCATAAATTAGATTATCTGGATCCTTTCTTGGTTGAATGAGGCTGTATTTATAGATTTCTTGGCTGTAAAAATGCATAGGGATGGCATTGAGAGGCTTGGATTCAATCTGAAGGATTGAATGGTGAGAGATGGAGGAGATTGAGAGAAATTTGGAGATTGTCTCTACCCATGAAAACACCAGGCAAGAGAAGAGGAAAGATTGATGGAGGAGGATTGAGAGAAGGATTTGCAATTTGTCTCCAAAACTTCTCGTGAAGTTTCAATCAATTAATTTGACATGATTTAGACATAAATTAGACATAGGATATCTAATTCAATTTTGAGGAAATATAGACGGAATATTCCTTATGCCTTTATTTAAATATTTTTGATTTATTTAAATTAGCAAAAGAGGGATAAATAATTTAATAAAATAAACTATAGGATTTGTTTATTAAATTAAACAGAGGAATATGGCAATCAATCAATAAAACGTTTGATCCTTATTTAATTAATTTAAGATTGATGTGATAGAATAAAATAGGGATTTGATAATTAAATCAAATAAAGTATTTAATTTAATTTATTTAATTAATTAAGATGAGATCATAGAAGAATTTAGAAGAATGAATGTGAACTGTATAAATAAATATTTCTATTTATTTAAACAGTGGAAGAATTTAGGATAATTAATTAAATAATTCGTATTTAATTAATTGGATTCTCCAAACCATTTTTAGGTGTATACATTTTGCCCCTCTTCGAAGTGATGTGTTTAAGTGTTGCTTCAAAGAAAATTTTGCTGCTACTGCCAAGATCAATGATTAAAAAAAATTCAGTGTGCCCCAGACATACCCCAGATATTGATTTTCAAATGATTGCCGATAATATGCCCCCTCAGGAGATAAATTAATGATGTGATGATTTTTTAAGATTTTTCAATTTTTTATGATGATTTGACAATTTGATGATGATTTGATGAAGAAATATTTTATCTCTCGATAGTGATGAAGAAAACAGAGCCCACAGATGAATTTCAATTAATTCCATGGATAAAATTAATCAAAAGATAATAAAACCCACCAAAATCCCCTTTTCAAAAGTTATATAAAGTCGAAAAGGTCCTTTTCAAAGTCATTTGCACCCTTTTGACTTTTAAACTTCAGTAAGAGAGACATTTTAGCCAGGTGGAGCAAGATGCCAATCCCTTACCACACTCATCATTTCAAGTGCATTCAATGTCACCAGTAGCCGATTGTGTACAGACCTCCGGTATGTACCCCTAATCCTCCTCGTTTTTCATGCAATTTTGTTTTGCTTTTTAATGCTTTCAACGTTTTTTTGTTAGTTTAGCGCATCCAAGTCACATTGTAGCACTTTCACTCTGATGTAGTGCTTCCAATAGCTAGTTTAGCACTTTGAGATTTAGCGCTTGCATTATTTTCTCTAGCGCTTTCATGAATTGGCACTTAGATAGGTAGAATTAGCGCATCGATGCAGGATTTTAGCGCCTAGGATATTGTAGCGCTTTGATTTGGCTATTTAGCGCATTCATGGTCTGTTATAGCGCTTTGATTAAAGCGACACTTTGACGGACTGTTTCAGTGCATCGATGCAATAAAACAACGCTTAGGATAAAGTAGCGCTTCGGTGGCCTGTTATAGCGTATCGGAGTGATGAAATAGTGCTTTGGATAAAGTAGCACTTCATAAACCTGTTTTAGCACATCTGATTGATAAAATAATGCTTTTGGGTCTTTAGCGCTTTGGATGCCTATTTTAGCACATCCATGTCAGAGTTGCAGATTTTGACTTAGTGTACCTTGATTTCGTCAATTCCGATCATGTCCATTCTTCGGATTGGTATGATTGATGATCCAAATTGATGATTGATTTTGATGATTTTAAATAAGACTTACTCTCATGATAGGTGAGAATAATCCTATTTATGATGATCATCATGATAGGCGAGGAAATGATTCAATATCTAATAAATCTCATGATAGGTGAGATTAGATAATGTTTGATGAACCTCATGATAGGTGAGATTTGTTGATGTTTGTTCATGAATTTTGATCAAAAAATTCATACCAATTTTTTATTAGACTTGATAGTAGAATGACTTTTGACTTCTTGACATAGTGCATTGATTATAGATTTTTCATGATGATAGGAGGATTTGGGTACTCTCCAGATGCGAGAGCGATTTCCTTGGACCACTGATTTGATACCTCATCTGACTCCAGATGAGATTCAGATTATAGGTCGATGTAGCCTTACCAGTTTACTTGACATGCCCCAGATTAGGATTAATCGAGGTCTCCTTACTGCTTTGGCTGAGAGATGGCATAGTGACCATAACACTTTTCATCTACCCACTGGTGAGATGATGGTCACAGCCGAGGATGTGTGGCGGATTTTGCATATTCCGTTTATGGGGGAGATTGTGGTGTACGATTTGCATGAGGCTGGTGGGAGAGATGCTCTCCGCAGAGTATTTTAGGATCAACATATTACAGGTCTGAGTGTCCAATGGAGGACGATTGCTGATGCATACGCTTCATTACCAGCAATGCTTGCTGGATTCATTGGAGGTTTCCTTTGCCCTGATCATAGGTCAAAGGGATTCTCTGTGGAGAGCATGATTGTACATGGTATGAGATACGCATGGGGCATGTGCATGCTGGCACATCTCTATAATGATCTTCATTCAGTGTTATACCTTGGGGCATGAAGCTTATTAGTAGGGATGACCCTGTTACAGGTGTAGGCATGGGAGCACTTTTCCATTGCTCAACCATTTCTAGTGATGGACAGACCATCAGGCAGACCGTATGTGTTTTGGTATAGAGGTTGAATTACCCAGGCTCGGATGGGTAAGTTGGAGCATTGAAGGCGAGTTTTTGATGACACGGAGAGCATCATCTGGTGGCCATATCTAGACTATGAGCAGTGGGATGAGGATGATGTAGTGTTGGGTATCTTTGTGATTCCATGTACCTGATTGGCAGGACACCCTTTTTTTTGGAGAGATTTTTTGCTACGTCGAGTGTACAGGCAATATGGCATCGTATAGTGTATGCCTTAGGGGGTAGCTTACTATGCTAGGCGGCGAAGTGATGTAGTGGATTGGGGGCCTTGTCTGTCATATGAGGTCCTAGTAGAGGGTTATAGGGCACTGCAGCCATCAGCTAGGGACATGCACAAAGACATTTCAGAGGCGGCAGTGATAGAGGAGTATGTTGCATTTTTGGCTTTGACTCCACATCCTTGTATCACCATTCCAGACCAGCCAACACCGTTACCTATAGAGGAGGATGCTGCCGAGGGTTCTGTGGATAGTGGGAGTGATATTCCATCAGGCAGTAGCACAGAGAGTGGTAGTGATGACAACAACAACGATGACAGTGATCATGGCGGTGGAGGTGGCAGAGGGATAGGGCTAATCAGCGTTGGTCCTTCATCTAGTAGGCCTCACAAGAGGCAAGCAGTGGCAGTGCCATCAGTCGACCATCAGAGACAGATTGTAGGTCTCCAGACATAGATACAGACACTGCAGGGGCAGTTGGTACAAGCTCGGGGTTTGTTGGTTCAGACACAGACTCAGATGTAGGCTTAGGCTCAGGCCCATGCTCAGGCATTAGTGCAGGTACAAGGACAGTTGGTTGTTGTGCAAACTCAGGTTGCCATATTGACAACCGAGCGAGACAGTGCACGACAAATTGCAGAGAGGGAACAAGAGACAACCGATACTTTACAGAGATTGGCTGATGGTACCTCAATGGTTGATTACATGAGAGAGGTTTTGTGGGCTGGCCGAGAGGCAGAGTTCTATCGGGGTAGATATCATGATGCAGTGCCTGTTGATCATAGAGTCAACTATGCCCCTTCGAGATCTGGTTAGATTTGCACTCGGACAGTCAGTGAGGGTGTGACATAGCCTCCTCGAGGAGATCCTGGAGATCCTGGTCCTTCTGGGGGTGGTGGTGGTACTGGTCCTATTGGGCTCGCACTTTGTGGCAGTAGTAGATCATAGATGCTATTGTGATTCTGAGATATTTTATTTTGAGACATGATGTATACTACGATTTAGCTCATTTTTTATGATGTATCTTTATTTCAGACTTCATTTTATACTTGACACTGATGATATATATATGAGATGCAGTTGATTTGATCTTATGATGGTTTATGATTTCTTTGTGATGAATGCATTTATTTATGTGATGAAATGTATGTTTCTATAATGAATGATTTTATTTCATGTAAAGATTTTATGATGAATGCATGTGATATTTATATGAATGTGATGACGTAATGCACGTGATATGTACATGATGTATGTTTGAATTCCAAATGATGATAATAATGATGATGTATAGGTAATAAATGATATGACATGATGATAAATGATAATAATGTATGTATAGATAATATAATGATGATAATGTCATGACTTGCATTTATCTATGATAAAATGTATGGATGTATGGATTCATGGATAGTAATGATGCAAATTTGAACAAATGTACCTAATAATAGTGTAATGAATGTGATGATGCAATGCACATGATATTTATTGTGATGTGATGGATGCATAATGATGTATGTAATCAAATGATAATAATGTAATGTAATGATATGGATGACAAATGGTGTCTTTATTGACAAATGATAATAATGATGAAAAATGCATAATTTTTTAAAATGTATGAATAACGAAAACTAAAATGATGAAATGATGACTTCTATATGTTTTTGATGATTTTGGATTTATGTCAAGTATACTCAGTCATATTTTGTAGATAAGATAATCATTGATTGGAATCCTTTATGCAAGAAATACTCTATAGATAATGAATGTATTATGAATGCAATCTAATTTTATCATGCAACTATATGCAACCATTGTCATTTTAATAGTATTTTTGTGCTTGGTATCATCATAGAGCTTTTATTGGATGTTGAGAGTGAGTAAAAGTGACAATGGTATGTGTTAGATCAATGACAACTTGAGTACTACTTTCATGATTTTTGATATTGCAAGCGAACACAAGCATCTAGGTATAATTGAACCGAGATGACCTGAGCATTCATTGCGTAAACATGCAAAGATTAATCATTTTAGTGTGTGAATTATGAAATGTCATCGGTGATACATTTGCATAGCACATCCCTCGACAATTCACACATTTATATGATTAACTTGCAAACAACAGATAAATAAAAATGTCATTCTTCTTCCTTGTTTCTCTAGTGCAATACATCATCATGTTACTCCAAAGAAATGATAATCAAAAAGTACAATTTATCCATTATTACTTAGAGTATTTCAATCATTATTTAGATTTCAGATCATCCATCCTGATTTTGTGATGTTTTTGGATTTTCCGATTTTGACCAAAGACCTAACCTATTAACCTATCCTAGGGGTCTCGGGGGCTGATCAAATATTAGCCTTGCCTACATTACACACGCAGAGACTACATAGTTCGACTAGTGAAGACCTTTTTTTGTTTTGGATTTTGCTTTTCTAGACTGACTTTTTGACATGTTTTTGGATTTTTTGATATGATACGGATGTTTGATACCCTTCTGATTGATGATCGATGTTGCACTTTGATCCTTGTTTTTGTTTTCCTATCATATCGTTGTTCTCCCATTTTGGTGAAACCGGTGTTTTTGATGCTCCTAGTGATATCCAGATGTTGCCCCCAAGCTTTGGAGTGAGACTTGACCATGTGAAATGATTTTTATAATGGATGCAATGATGGCCAAACTAATGACATGATATGAAATGGTATTGACTGCTAGACTAATGATCCCGATATGTTTCAAAATAGATGGGAAAGTTGATCTTGAATCACATATGACGCCTGTTTCTAGGTTTTGACCAATATGTTTTGATTACACCCTTTGTTTTGTATATTTTTCTCATTTTTCTCTTTTTCTTTCTTTTTTTTTGTATTTTTGTGTTGCCAAGATGCTTGTTTGCCAGGTTTTCATCAAGGAAACCATTTTCAGAAGTTTGACCCGTGCACTAGGAGATTCAAGTATAGAAATTTTTTAGATGGATACTGTTGATAGGTTCATCAAACAAATCCCCTTATAACGTTGATAGTTGATATACCCCCTAAGGCATACACTATACGATGCCATACTTCCTATACACTCAGCATAGCAAAAATATCTCCAAAACAACGGGTGTCCTGCCAATCAGGTACATGGAATCACAGAGATACCCCAGCACTGCACCATCCTCATCCCATTGCTCATAGTCTAGATATGGCCGCCAAACGATGCTCTTTGTGTCATCAAAAACTCACCTCCAATGCTCCAACTTACCCATCCAAGCCTGGGTAAGTCGACCTCTATACCGAAACACATACAGTCTACCTGTTGGTTTGTCCATCACTGGAAATGGTCGAGCAATGGAAAAGTGCTCCCATGCCCACACTTGTAACAGGGTCATCCCTACTGATAAGCTTCGTGCCCCAAGGTATACCACTGAATGAAGATCATGATAGAGATGTGCCAGAATGAACATCTCCCACGCGTATCTCGTACCATGTACGATCATGCTCTCTAAGATCCGACCCCAACCCACAAAGAAACCCTTTGACCTGTGATCAGGGCAAAGGAAACCTCCAATGAATCTAGCAAGCACTGCTGGTAATGAAGCGTATGCATCAGAAATCATCCTCCATTGGACACTTGGACCTGCAATATGCTGATCCTGAAACACTCTGCAGAGAGCATCTCTCCCACCAGCCTCATGCGAATCGTACACCACAATCTCCCCCATAAACGGAATACACAAAATCCGCCACACATCCTTGGGTGTGACCGTCATCTCACCAATGGGAAGATGAAAAGTGTTATGGTCACTGTGCCATCTCTCAGCCAAAGCGGTAAGGAGACCTCGATTAATCCTAATCTGGGGCATGTCAAGTAAACTGGTAAGGCCACATTGGCCTATAATCTGAATCTCATTTGGAGTCAGATGAGGTATCAAATCAGTGGTCCAAGGAAATCGCTTTCACATTTGGAGAGTACCCAAATCCTCCTATCATCATGAAAAATCTACAATCAGTGCACTATGTCAAGAAGTCAAAAGTCATTCTACTATCAAGTCTAATCAAAAATTGGTATGAATTTTTTGATCAAAATTCATGAACAAACATCAACAAATATCACCTATCATGAGGTTCATCAAACATTATCTAATCTCGCCTATCATGAGATGTATCAGATATTGAATCATTTCCTCGCCTATCATGAGATGTATCAGATATTGAATCATTTCCTCACCTATCATGAGATTAAGTCTTATTTAAAATCATCAAAATCAATCATTGGGAATTTGGATCATCAATCATACCAATCCAAAGAATGGACATGATCAGAATTGACGAAATCAAGGTTAACTAAGTCAAAATCTGCAATTCGGACATGAATGCGCTAAAACAGGCATCCAAAGTGCTGAAGACCCAAAAGCGCTATTTTATCAATCAAATGTACTAAAAAATATTTCTGAAGTGCTACTTTATCCAAAGCGCTATTTCATCACTCCGATACGCTATAACAGGCCACTGAAGTGCTACTTTATCCTAAGCGTTGTTTTACTGCATCGATGCGCTGAAACAATTCGTCAAAGTGTCACTTTAATCAAAGCGCTATAACAGACCATGAATGCGCTAAATAACCAAATCAAAGCACTAGAATATCCTAGGTGCTAAAATCTGGCATCGATGTGCTAATTCTACCTATCTAAGCGCTAATTCATGAAAGCGCTACATTATTCTATGGAAGTGCTAGAGAAAATAATGCAAGCGCTAAATCTCAAAGCGCTAAACTAGCTATTGGAAGTGCTACACCAGAGTGAAAGCCCTACAGCATGACTTGGATGCGCTAAACTAACTAAAAAATGTTGAAAGCATTAAAACGCATAAAAAACAAAATTGCATGAAAAACGAGGAGGATTAGGGGTACATTCCGGAGGTCCGTACGCGGCTGGCCGCTGGTGATGTCAAACGCGCTCAAAACAGTGAGTGTGGTAAGGGATTGGCATCTTGCTCCAGTTGGCTGAAATGTCTCTCTCACTGAAGTTTAAAAGTCAAAAGGGTGCAAATGACTTTGGAAAGGACCTTTTGGACTTTATATAACTTCTGAAAAGGGGATTTTGGTGGGTTTTATTATCTTTTGATTAATTTTATCCATGGAATTAATTGAAATTCATCTGCGGGCTCTGTTTTCTTCATCACTGTCGGGAGATAAAAAAATTCTTCATTAACTCATCATCAAATCGTCAAATCATCATAAAAATTCAAAAAATCTTAAAAATCATCACATCATTAATTTATCTCCTGAGGGGGCATATTATCGGAAATCATTTGAAAATCAATATTTGGGCATGTCTAGGGCACACTAAAAAAATTTTAATCATTGATCCTGGTAGTAGCAGCAAAATTTTCTTCGAAGCAACGCGTAAACACATCACTTCGAAGAGGGGCAAAAACTATACACCTAAAAATGGTCTGGAGAATCCGATTAATTAAATATGAATTATTTAATTAATTATCCTAAATTCCTCTACTGTTTAAATAAATAGAAATGTTTATTTATATAGTTTACATTCATTCTTCTAAACTCTTCTATGATCTCATCTTAATTAAATAAACAAAATTAAATACTTTGTTTGATTTAATTATCAAATCCCTATTTTATTCTATCACATCAATCTTAAATTAATTAAATAAGGATCATACGCTTTATTGATTAATTGTCATATTCCTCTGTTTAATTTAATAAACAAATCCTATAGTTAATTTTATTAAATTATTTATCCCTCTTTTGCTAATTTAAATAAATCAAAAATATTTAAATAAAGGCATAAAAAATATTCCATCTATATTTCCTCAAAATTGAATTAGATATCCTATGTCTAATTTATGTCTAAATCATGTAAAATTAATTGATTGAAACTTCACGGGAAGTTTTGGAGACAAATTGAAGACAAATTCCAAATTCTTCTCTCAATCCTCCTCCATCAATCTTTCCTCTTCTCTTGCCTGGTATTTTCATGGGTAGAGACAATCTCCAAATTTCTCTCAATCTCCTCCATCTCTCACCATTCAATCCTCCAGATTGAATCCAAGCCTCTCAATTCTATCCCTGTGCATTTTTATAGCCAGGAAATCTATAAATGCAACCTCATTCAACCAAGGATCCAGATAATCTAACTTATGCACTCTTACTCTGCAGGAATCTAAGCATCCAAGCATCCAAACATCAAGCATCAAGCATTCATATCATGGATGCCTCCTATAGCTTTTTTTATCATTTCCATGTCAATCCATGCTAATTTAGTTTCTTTTATCATCTAGTATGATCACATTTAGTTCCAAATCATTGCATCAACATCATTTCCATTCTTTAGATTTCCATTTTAACGGTTAATAGTGTTATTTAAATTTGAGAGCACATAGCTTAATAAATCTTTAAAGATAGGAGACAATGAGACGATTTCAATTGGTTATTAGCTTAATCTTTGATGCAATGTTTCATTAAGAAGTTAGATGTAGGAATTTTGCTTTTTCTTCAGTGTCGATGTTCACAGACTGTGTTGGTTCTACCAGAACTGATGATCGCTCATGATAATGCTTCGAAAGGGTGTCAAATCTCCCATCTTTCAGTGCCTCGGAAAGGTTTTCACCGTCAAATGCGTTCTTTATTTTTTCTTTTTCCAGATCTAATTTTGCCATAGAATGGTTTTCACCACTAGATCTATTTTCCCTGTTTTCACTTTTGCAACTAGAAGATTTGACACCCTCTTGCCGAGTCGTGTTGTTATGAGTATTACAGATAGAACTTGTACCAAGTTCTTCATGGCATAGGAAATTTACGATGGCATCATCATTTTCAAATTGTGGTACATTCAAAGGTTCGATAGGTTCCCAGTCGATAAGTTCAGGATGGATTAAAGGCATGAAGTCATTGGATTGACTTAGGTCAATGGTAGTAAGGGTTAGGACAGCAATGTCATCATAGTTGTTATTTGTGATTTTCAGATCAATGATGGTACCCTCTTCAAAATTGTCTAGTTCACTCAAATTTTGTTCGTCCCCACTTGAGTCATCGATATTTAGTGAGCCTGCTATGAATGGTCTAGACCCAGAGTCTTGTCCCTCCTCATGCGTAGGTGCATATTGTTGGATTACATCAATTTGAATATCGATGAAAGTTATATCGGAACACAGATCCCACTCATATTCATTTGAATCTATTTCAGAACTATCTCTAATATGAAGGATCCTTTCTATAGCTTTCTTTGTCATCTCCTATTTTTGTTCGTCAGAGTATCCTAGTCCTAGCTTCTCTTTTGAATGGAGAGTGAGGGGTTGAATAGGCTCTATGATTCCATCCTTCCTTAATCCAATAGGTCCTTGTCCCTCATAACCCATTTTTTCTAGGACAGCTTTCCCTTTTCCATATTTGTCGATGTTGATATTGACATTTTTTATAATGATATTTGATGTCCAGGGTTCCTCATCTTTGTATAGCCAATCCAGGATTGCTTTGTTGTCTGATTCATCCTCTATGGTACCAATTTTGACAAACCTTTCTTCAAGACCTATGATTGGTAATTGTGTTTGATGTTTGATCATAGATGGTTAACCATATGTCTTCGGAGATGGCATTAACTATGAAAGGTTAAGAGATTGCTCCATAGAATAATGCCCCATTCCCTTATCTGTCAGTTGGACTTTCTCTTGAAATTTTTGTGATAGAGAAGTTTTTGGATCTGGATTATCTGTTGATTGAGTTTCAACAAGACTTGTTTCTTTTTATTTATCCTTTTTCTCTACCCACTTGATGGTGATACTTGGACGTTTTTCTTCGTTGGATGATTTTGAACTGGATGCTTCCCTGTTGTGTGGCACAAAGGTGTCTTGAGAGATCCTAAGTGTGTCACAATGTTGAGGATGACTATAATCAGCATATATAGTCACCTCTTGTCCATTTATTGGGAACTTTAAACATTGATGATATGTTAAAGGCACAACCTACATTTCATGGATCCATGGTCGTCCTAAGAGTATGTTGTATTCCAATACTTGACATGCTATGTGTTTCATCATTGGCCCCACTTGAATGGGTAACACAATCAAGCCTTTAGACGATCTTTCTTCCTCATCATATGCTTTTATAGTCATTTTCCTTTGGGCATCAATGGCATCATCAAAATACCCTAGTGCACGGATTAACTTGAGAGTGCAAATGTTCAGACTAGCTCCCCCATCTATTAGGACTCTCTTGACGTGATGATTATGGATTAAGACTTCGATATGGAGTGCAGCATTATGTGGCTGGTTTAGTGAGACATCATCCTATTCAGATAATGATAGACAATGTGGGGTAGTCAAATGCCCCACCATAGCTTGGAACTGACAAACATCTAGATTCTTTGGTACCGTGGTGGCAACTAGTGCTTGTTCTAGAATTTCCTTATGCGAGGGTGATAATTTAAGGAGTTCTAGTATCAATATCTATGCATGAATGTTTTGTAGTTGATTGACAATGTTATAATGAGATGGAGGTGGAACTGCATGTGTAGACCCAACTCCCTTTAACATTACCTTGGATTTCCCCCTAGTCATTACATTTGTTGTTTGATGTTCCTGACGGTCTCTGATTTTTAAGACGTTGATTTGATTTTCAAAATTTTGTATGCTTGGAAACAAATTCAAAGGGGTAGTGTTGTTGGTTTTGGGTTCGCCAATGTTGTGACCATCTGTATGGTCACTCTCTATTTCAGATAGACAAAGGATTGTTGTGTCATAGACATGGTTGATGTTCTTACCTTTGTTGTTTGTCGAGGATGATGCTCCTTTGTCATAGTTTGGCAAAGAGTCTTTGAAGGCTGAATGATTGTTATTGTTTTGAGGCCCCTCCACATATATTTTGTTGTTGTCAATCAAATCTTGTATTGCGTGTTTCAACTCCATACAATCATTGGTTTTGTGGCCTTTGTTATTATCGAAGTTGTAGTAATACGAGTCATTCCACCATGATGGTTTGACCTTTGGATCCCAGAATCGGGCTTCCTGTGCAATGATAAGGCCATTGGTGGCTAATTCTTTCATTGTCGATTCCATCGTTTGGCCCAAAGGTGTGAATCTGCGCCGATTTGATGGTTTTTTATATGACTATGTTTTTGCAATCTTGTTGCTTTGTATGACATTCGAATTGACAATTTGATCATTGTTCTAATTCTTTGACGTAGATGTTGTCAAGTTAAAAACTAGTTTGACATTTTGGGAATCATTTGTTGTTTCATTGGTAGTTGTGTTTTGATTATTTTGCCAAAATTTTGGCTTATCACTTCTTGAGTATTGATTGGAGGAGTTATTTGTGTTATTCGTTTTATCGTTGAAATGCTTAATAACTCCTCTTTTGACTAGTGCTTCTTCAATTTTAAGACCATTTTCTATTACTTTTACGAATGTGGGAGGACATTGCAATTCAAGTCTATAACTCATTTCCTCCATTAAGTTGTCAATGAACAACTCCATCTTTTCTTCCTCAGGAATGGATAGAGGATATCTAGTGAACAATCATCGCCATCTTTGTAGAAAAGACAAGAACGTCTCCCCTTTGTTTTGTTTTAAGTTATAAAGATCCTTTATTGTAACATCGTGTTGGATGTTAAAGGAATACTGGGAGATGAACCTGTTGACAAGTTCCTCAAAAGTTATGATACCTGGTTGTAATTTTGAAAACCACTCCATACATTATCCTCCCAAGCTCCTTGGAAATAATCTCATTAAGTAAGTTTTCTCTTGGGAAAACTCAAGACTCATTGTTTTGAATTCCCGGATATGATCTATTGGATCCGTTCTTCCATTGTATTTATCATACTTTGGAATCTCATAGTGTCTAGGAAAAGGTATCAGACCGACTGTTGTGTCGAAAGTATAAGGACAAATGTCTTGTATCGCATATCTTTTGGTACTCCCTTTCGTCATATCCTGTATTTGTTGTTCTAATATTTGCATTTGGGATGTCAAAGCAGCAACTAGATCTATTTTTTGTGTGGGTTGCAGTATTTCAGTCTCACTTGTTCCAGGTGCTTCCTTCAGATGATTTATGTCAAAATCCTTGGGAAGTTTGGCACCCGATTCAGCCAACATCAAAAGATATTTCTCCATGTCTTGTTCTAAGATCTTTTCCATAAATTTATGGAACTTGGGATCTTGTTGAGCTGTTTGAATATCCTCTGGAGTTATTTCATTTTTATCATTTTGGTTTAGATTGTTCCAAGGATTTTCTTCTTCCATTGCTTGCGATGTTTTAAGTTCTTGTTCTAAGAGTCTCTGTTTTTGGGACCTAGTGAAGATTGGCATACAAATTTTTACTCTTTCTTCTGAAATGTTGATCTTCTATGCTGGAAAAAAAAATGTCAATTGAATTTTTAATAAGGTCGAATAAGATGATTGATCTTATTGATGAGACTATCTTAAAAATTTGATTACTATACTTGGTTTCGTGATAAAGGATGATAGTATCCTGATGATGAAACTGCAGTGTAGTAATCGATTGTGTATTTTTTTTGACACTTCTAATTTGCAAGATCTTGTTTCATTTGATAAGATTGGAAATTTGTATAAACCTATCTAATTTTGGTTCCTAGACAGTGATTCTGATAAAAAGAAACTTGTGTTCTGGTAAAAATTATGGATAAATGACAGATAGACTGATTGGTAAGATTTTTGAACTCTCTGTTTTGAAAGCGCTAAAATAGAGTACATAGGCGCTATTTCTCAAAAGTGCTAGAACAGAGTCCCAAAGTGCCGAAACAGGCGATAGAAGCGCTATCTTGACAGAAGCGCTAAAACAGTGCCCGAAGGCACTGGAAAAAGTGATGAAAGCACTATCTTGACAGAAGCACTGAAACAGTGCCCGAAAGTGTTGAAAAAGATGATGAAAGCGTCATTTTGATTAAAGCGCTAAAATAAAGACTGTAAGCGCTAAAACAGTGCCTAAAAGCGTTGTTTTATGAAAGCACTAAAACAATGACCTGAAGTGCTGAAACAGGTTTTCCAGAGTGCTAAAAATAGGTCTTTTAAGACTCTATTGTAAAATTTGATCTGGCCTTGTGGCATACTGTATCATGGGTTGTGGAAAATAAGAATGGCGTATGCATTGACTTTGGTTGTGATACTATATGAGAGCTCTCCTTTGGAAGAAGGCTCATGAATAGAGTGGTTCTACTACGTAATCTAAAGTGTGACCCCTAGCAAAATCGTGATATCTATGGATGAATGTTCTATGTTGTAAAAATATTTTTCGATTATGATATAGAAAACGCCTTCTTCTTCAATTTTCTCGATAACCAAAAGGTTTCTTGGGTTTGGTGATTTTGATTTTTCTCTTGACAAACGTGCTGGACTTCCACTTTCGAATCATGAATTTATTGACCTAACTTGATTTGTTGTTTTAAGGATGATCTTTAATCTGATTTTAATGATTTTTGTGAAAACACAACAAGCAATTGTGAGATAATTGTTTTAAACTGAATAGATCGTGTATGTTCAAGAACCACTAATGGTCCTTATTGATTTTCATGGGTTGCTTTGACAAATGTACACAAATCAGATAGACTCACACTTAAGGACAAATAGGTCATTTTTATACTCACAACCCACATCTTGAATTGCATTGACGCATACAGCCGTGTCACCCCCTGGAGGGTGCACGTGTTTTTGTTGTTTTCAGGCGCGTACTAAGAGTTGGATTTCTCATCCTCTAAGCAAATGATCCTTGGAAATTATATGGTGAGTGTCTTGGGGGCAGATTCTTCCCTTCCCTTGCACCGCGAGTATGACAATGTATGGTTACTGACTCGACGAGATACTACTCTATGGTTTGTAGATAAGGCTTCCATGTGGTGCGACAATTGATAAACTCCCTCAAGAGACCTTCCAATCTTTAGAACAAATATTTTGGGGATGGTTATCTTGCTCACTACCATCAAGTTGGAATTTCATCAACAACTTGCATTTTTATTATAGTGGGTTGGAATCCTTGGCTTTAGGTGTTCCCACTTAGGTCATTCCTATAGGGTGAGTACTTTTTCCCACTACGACATGCCTTCTAAAAGATTTAATAAAGCATAAATAACATGAAGTAATGATGAATCTAGCACTTTGATCACCCAGTTAAGGGGAGAGCATAAACCTAATCACCACAAGCACAACATATAAGTTGTTATGTTTTAAGCCCAAAAAGATAATTTTCTAATCTATGTGAAGGTGTTGCTTCACATAAATCATGTTGTTCTTTTCAACCGGTACTGTAAAAAGTATGATGAATACCCTAGGATTGATAAATTTTCTTTAAGAAAACAAAAAAAGTGGCTACCCTAGGATTGATACATTTTAGAAATCAGAAGTGACTATCCTAGGATTGATAAATTTTAGACTAACTGTGAAAAAAATAAAATTTGGCCGCGGTCGTGTCGGATCCAGACTGAATTTACAAAAGCGTTGAAATAGTCCACCAAAGTGCTATAACTTTTACCTAATGCATTGAACTTGAAAGTGCCGAAACAGAACACTGAAGCGCCAAAATTTTCCACAGATGCGCTAAATCAGATTTTTTGGAAATGAGTCACCGAAGCGCCAAAACAGGTCATGGAAGCGCTAGAGTTGAAAGCGCTGAAAGTTTTGACGGATGCGCTATAGTATCACGGAAGCATTGAAACAAAGCATGGAAGTGCCATAGTTTTCCATGGATGTGCTATAGTATTTGATGAAAGCGCTGAAACAGAACACACCAGAAACCTGAGTGACACTTTCAGAAAATTGATAAAATTGGGGTTAATGCCCCACGGTGGGTGCCAAATTGTAAGTGTGAATAAAGTGAAAAGAAATAAAACACTTATTAATGAAACATTGCATCAAATATTAAGCTAATAACCAATTGAAATCATCTCATTGTCTCCTATCTTTAAATATTTATTAAGCTATGTGCTCTCATATTTAAATAACACTATTAACTGTTAAAATGACAATCTAAAGAATGGAAATGATGTTGATGCAATGATATGGAACTAAATGTGATAATACTAGATGATAAAAGAAACTAAATTAGCATGGATTGACATGGAAATGATAAACAAAGCTACAAGAGGAAGCCATGATATGAATGATTGATGCTTGATGCTTGGATGCTTAGATTCCTGCAAAGTAAGAGTGCATAAGTTAGATTATCTAGATCCTTTCTTGATTGAATGAGGTTGTATTTATAGATTTCCTGGCTGTAAAAATGCACAGGAATGGCATTGAGAGACTTGGATTCAATCTGGAAGATTGAATGGTGAGAGACGGAGGAGATTGAGAGAAATTTGGAGATTGTCTCTACCCATGAAAACACCAGGCAAGAGAAGAGGAAAGATTGATGGAGGAGGATTGAGAGAAGAATTTGGAATTTGTCTCCAAAACTTCCCATGAAGTTTCAATCAATTAATTTGACATGAATTAGACATAAATTAGACATAGGATATCTAATTCAATTTTGAGGAAATATAGATGGAATATTCCTTATGCCTTTATTTAAATATTTTTGATTTATTTAAATTAGCAAAAGAGGGATAAATAATTTAATAAAACAAACTATAGGATTTGTTTATTAAATTAAACAGAGGAATATGGCAATTAATCAATAAAGTGTTTGATCCTTATTTAATTAATTTAAAATTGATGTGATAGAATAAAATAGGGATCTGATAATTAAATCAAACAAAGTATTTAATTTTTTTTATTTAATTAAGATGAGATCATAGAAGAATTTAGAAGAATGAATGTGAACTATATAGATAAATATTTCTATTTATTTAAACAGTAGAGGAATTTAGGATAATTAATTAAATAATTTGTATTTAATTAATCGGATTCTCCAGACCTTTTTTAGGTGTATACATTTTCAAGCCTATAGAAGATGCACATATCTTGTTGGCACAACTTACTACAATGAGAAAAGAAGCCCATGAACCCATGCATGATTTTGTGGCCAAGTTCAATAAGTTAATAACAAGGATTCCTATTGAGACCAAGCTAACGGCTCATAATCCCAAGTGTTTCTTCATTAACACATAATTACTAGAGGTAAGTTCTAGCTGATCTTGAAGTAGCATAGTATTTGGCTACTAGCTTTGAAGATGATTTGATTCTTTTTGGTAAAATAAGAAAAGAAAAAAACACAAATGAAGGCCAAGCATCTTCATCTACCAACACAAGTACCGATCCTATGGTGCATAAACTAGAAAATGAATTGCTAACATTGAAGAAATAGGTTTCTCAAGGTCTATCTAATCCATACAAGGATGTTCCAAGGAGAACCTATCTGAATTCTTCCAACTATTCTGGTAACAGAAACTAGAACAGACTTCCTACATCACAAGGAAGGCTTGCTCTTGAGGCTCCACCCACAAATGAAGTTAGGGGTTATTATGAAGTAGAGAAAGATGATTATTTGCAACCGAAATATCCTATTGAAGAAAATGTCGATCAATTCCAAGAGGAGGAAGTACATCCATCTTGCGACTCAAATATTGGATATTTACATGTTGAAAATGAATTGGATGAAGAGGATCTTGTGATTGATGCTTATGTTGTGTTCACATGTTCACAGCAAAATCAACTTGACCAAATTCAAGTTGATGCGATGAAAGTAAAGGATAGTTCACAACCACCAGTGACTATTGCTAAAAGGGGAACTCCTTTTCCAGTGCAACCCAAAGATACAATATCAACAAAGAAAGTAAGTACTACTCATCCTCATGTATCTTCTTCAGTACCTAAAGCCAATACTCTAGTTCTAAAGACTAGTGTTCTATTTTCAAAACCTACCAACGAGATTACCCTGTCTTCTTTGTAAAGTTATTTCCAAGCCTTTGATATTGTTGATCATGCAAAGAAGACTAAGATTCAGATGTCTGAGGCTGAAAATCTAAAAGCTAATCATGACCAGTTTGATAGACTTGTTAATTTTGTCAAAGACAAGGGAACCCATCCAAGCCATGATTCCTCTCATGAAATCCAAGCTATTTTCGAGCCTACACCCTCTCAAAGAAACTTAGTTTCCATTCCTTCATATGTTCTTAGAAGAATAGACCTGTTCTACATCTCTTTGCTTGTTAATAGTTTTAAGTTAAGTAGTTGTGTAATAGATTCTGGTGAATTTGATAATGTCATGCCCACCAAGGTAGCTACTAGTTTGGGATTGAATCTTATGAATACTTTTTTCTGTTGCTTCTCAATGGAGAATAATCAAGTACCTTTGATTGGGAAAATCAAGGATTCGCAATTTTCCTTTGCTGCATTCCAAGACAAGAAAATCAAGATGACAGTCTTGGTTGTTGATGTTCCCACATCCTATGGAACATTGCTAGGAAAAAATTGTTGCAAAAATGTAGGAGGTGAGTTGAATATGGATATTTTTGAAGCCCAAATACTCATGAAGGGTGTTATGTAAAATTTGCTTCCTGAAATGGAATCAAAATATTCTATGAACAAATCACATGATCCAAGAGCTCAAATCCTATTTGAGTCTTCAAGTATGGGAACATACTTTTTGTAGATGGATGAGAATGTGGAATATTCAAATGAAAAGGCAAGAAATGAGTGAAAAACTAATGGCTCATTCATTTCAGATAAAGAGTCATCTTCTTCAAAAGAATTATCTTTTGATGATGTCATTTATAGATGGTGAAATTGCATCTGAAGAAGAAGTTTCAAATTTTGAAATTGCCAGTCTTGGTGATCCAAATGATGTTTGGACGATTGAGTTTGACGACAGTTGCTCTTCCACAAGTTCAAGAGTGGGGATTGTTTTCATTTCTCCACAAGGGAAATTCTTTTCTTTTTCTTTTAAACTCCGGTTAGACAACACTAACAATACTGTAGAGTATGAAGCATTGTTGTTAGGAATGGAAGTTGCACGAAGGAAAGGAATGATAAATTTAAATTCTTAAGGTGATTTTGAATTAGTCATTTTCCAAGTGAGAAAATTGTATCAAATTAAGAGTGAATGACCAAGGCATTACCATAACTTGGTTTGGGATGGTATAGAAGAGTTTGAAGATTTTAATATTTTTGTTGTCCCAAGAGAGTACAATGACATATATGATTCTTTAGCAGTAATATCTATGCTCTTTATTCCACAAAAAATATTTCAATGGTTATACCTACACCATCGAGCTGGTTTTTTGTCTAAGTGTTCCAAATGATTCAAAAAATTGGCAGAATCAGTTTGAATGTTGGCTTTGGGTTTTGGCTTCTATCCCTCCTTGGACTGAGTCCCAGACTTAGTCAATTTTTGTTGTCTGAATTTAAATTAAGACAACTTAAATTCATCAATCCAAGGCATGGGGTACAATTTCAAGGATGGTATAGAAGAGTTTGAAGATTTTAATATTTTTGTTGTCCCAAGAGAGTACAATGACATATATGATTCTTTAGCAGTAATATCTATGCTCTTTATTCAACAAAAAATATTTGCATGGTTATACCTACACCATCGAGCTGGTTTTTTGTCTAAGTGTTCCAAATGATTCAAAAAATTGGCAAATTTTTAATGATGATCATCAGATCATGGCCTTTCTAGAGAAAGTAGAAATTTTTGATGAATTATAATTTGAAGGTAGTGATTCTCCACCTCGAGAATATATTTCTAAAATCAATCCTACCACTGGTGAAGAAGTTCTATAGCTCAAAGGGAACAAAATTCCCAAGGGGTTGGTATCCCTCGAAATACTTTTTGACAAACATGATCGTTATGTTTAAAAGAAACAATGGTCTAGTTCTAAATCATCTAATGATATTGAGAAAATTAATTTGGGAACTAAAGTAGATCCTAAAATGGTTAATATCGAAAAGTGTTGTAATCCTGAAGAGAAAGATCAATTTGTTGAATTTTTATGACAATACATTGATGTTCTTGTATACTCATATGTAGATTTGAAGTCTTTTCGCCCAAAGGAAGTTCAACATGAGATTCCTTTGAAGGTGGGATTATTGCCTCATAAAAAAAAAAAATGCAATATAGTCCTAAGATTTATGGAACCGTTCTTTTAGAGATCCAAAAGATGTTGAGATCCAAGATCATACTTCCTATCCACCATTCAACGTGGATAGCCAATATCATTCTAGTTCGTAAGAAGAATGGAGAAATTCATATATGTGTGGATTTTCGAAATTTGAATCGGTTATCACTGAAAAACAACTATCCTTTGCCATTGATGGATTAGGTTTTGCAAATGGTAATTAGATCCGAGATGCTATCCATGTTGGATGGTTTTTTGGGTTACAATCAAGTGGAGGTCAGTGCAAATGATCAACATAAGATCGCCTTCACCACGCCATGGGGTAATTTTTCTTATCACAAAATTTTGTTTGGTCTCATTAATGTCGGTGCTACATTTCAATGAGAAATGGACTTGGCTTTTTGTGATGTCATGGGTAAGTTCATTGTTGTTTAACTTGATGATCTAACAATCTTTTCCAAAATTCGTCAAGAGCATTTCAATCATTTGAGACAAGTCTTAGAGAGGTGCCGACAACATGGAATTTATTTGAATCCCAAGAAGTCAATTTTTGGGGTTATAGAAGGCAAACTTCTTGGTCACATCATGTCCAAGGAGGGTATAAAAATTGATCCCAAATGGTTCAAAGCAATTCAAGCTCTTACTTTGCATATGAGTAAGAAAGAAATTCACTCTTTCTTCAGTAAGGTGAATTTCCTACGAAGGTTTGTTCCTAACTTCATGGAAAAGACATCATGTCATGAATATGATGGAGGGAAATACTACTTTTTATTGGTTTGCAGAAGGTAAAGCTATGTTCAATGATATCAAAGAAGCTATTGCACATGCACCAGTGTTAGTCTACCCAAATTACACTAAGGATTTCATTATGTATAGTCAAGCATAACTGTACAGTCAAGGATAAAAGGACATTCAAGCTTAAAGCTCATTGAATGAAATCCTTGTGCCATTTTGGTGCAATAGAATAGTGAGGGGTTTGAGTCCCCTATTTCATTCATGATTTTTCCATTAAAATCTCATGAGTTAAAGTACTCCCAAATGGAAAAAAATGCATTCACTATGGTTAAGGAAGTGAAGCATTTTTAGTTCTACATACTTAGCAGTCATGTCACTGCACTAGTGTCTGATTCTATTGTCAAGTCAATCTTGACACAAAAAGAGTTTGGTACAAAATGGGGTGATTGGATTGCCAAAATTCAAGAGTATGAAATGGATATAAAACCCACCAAGTTAGTGTGAGGTAAAGGTTTTTGCTAGCTTATTTCTAATAACACACCTAATCAATTTTCCAATTTTGAGGAGGTAAGCACTGAAGATATTCCTATTATTCAATTCGTTAGTACAACTGACGAATGGTATTCCAACATCGCTTACTTTCTAGCATATGGAGAATGTATGGAGCATTTGACACAAGGATAAAAGGAAAATCAAGCTTAAAGCAACAATGGTTTGTACAAAAGGATCTTGGATGGTACTTTTCTACGTTGTGCTGACAAGGATCAACAAAGCAAGTTGTTGGAATCTTTCTATAACTTGGCATGTGGAGGACATTTTTTTGCATTGATTTATAGCTCAAAAAAATGTGCAAGCTAAGTATTATTGGCCTACCTTATTTCAAGATGCATAATATTGGGTGCGCAGATGTGAACTATGTCAACAGTTTGTAGGGAAGCCTAAGTTGGTTGCTCTTACACTCAAGCCAGTTTTCATTGTTGAGCCCTTTCAACAATGGGGCATTGACTTCACTGGCATTGTAAATCTACCTTCAAGTGCATGACACAACTATTTTCTCACAACCATTGATTACTTCACCAAGTGGTTGGAGGCTATATTGGTAAAACATGCTACATTAGAGGAAGTATGCAGATTCTTGAAGGAAAACATCATTTATAGGTTTAGTTTGCCGAACAAAATTGTAGCAAACAATTCTACTACATTCTCATCATGGGAGATTATAGAGTTCTATTTTGAACATGGAATTACATTTCTGCATTCATTAGATTATTACCTACAAGGTAATGGTCAGGAAGAATCCAACAACAAGAACCTGGTCACTATCATCTACAAGTTAGTTGACAAGAATCAAAGGTCATGGCACAAGACATTGTATGATGCTTTGTGGGCTAACAAAATTAACCCCAAGTAGGTGATAGGAATGTCACAATTTCAATTCCTATATGGGTTGAATGCAAAGATTCCAATCACATTGGAATTTCTCACCCTCAAATTGGCTAAGGCCATTGAAGATGAAATGTTTGACAACTCAGTTGACAAGCATATCATGTTCCTCGTCGAACTAGAAGAGAAGCGTATTCAAGTGGTGGATTGTGTTACAAAGCACCAAGATCAAGTGAAGATGGTTTTTGACAAGAAGGTGAAATCAAGATATTTCCAAATTAGAGATCTAATTCTTTTGTGGGACAAGAGAACAAAGCCAAAAGGCATGCATGGAAAATTTGACTCACTATGGAGAGGTCCATTCAAAATTCATCAACTCTATGGTGAAAATAGCTTCTTACTTGCATATTGAGATGGCAATCTATTCGCTCTTCCACATAGTGAACAACATCTGAATTACTTCACTCAGTGAAGTGACATATGAGTTTTTGTAAATATATGTATAGTCCTTGCATCTTTTTTCTTTTTTGAGTCTTTTTGTTTTTTTTGCCTAACTCTACGCCTGATGGATAGATGAAGGAACTTAGAGACTGGAATTCTTCTCCCTTCGATCATTTCAAAGAATTATCTAAGGAAGATCCCCAACTAGAGCCAATTGTTATCCTCGAATTCAACATGCTCAATTCATGGGATAACGCCTATGAAACTTGTTCGTTTCATAGCCCCACATGCTCTAAGCATGCAAAATGAGGTGAATCTCAATTTGTCCTCATATGTGGTCCTTAGTCTTAGAACATCCTTTTGAGCATTAAGCTTCGTCATTTTGTTGGAATTCATCTTTTTCCTGTTGCAAATCTTAATAAGTGGGAGTTAGAAAAGATTTTTTACACTTGCAAGGTCGAGGTTTTTCCTCAACCCTACAAGTGAATATTGGAAAAATAAAAATACATGCAAATTCAACATTTTTTGTTGACCTTGCAAGTGAGCAAAGTCTTAGTCATGTATCATCGCTACAAAAACCTGCCTATGCAATTGGATCACTCACACAAGTTTAATAAATGATGTTTTAATTTCCTACAAATCAATTTTTAATCTGTTTTGGACTCCTCATTTCTTTCTTTATTTGGATGTTTTTGTCCTCTTTCCCCATGAAGTTTTGTTGCGTGTTTGTGTTCGGATTTATTTTATTCATGCTTGAACTTCATAACATTTTGGTTGAGATTTTATTCATTGTCAACGTGTTTTTATCCCTGGGTATGCCATTTATATTTTTTACCTTCTTTGTTTAGGGTTTTTGTTTTAATTATAAATATTTAGATTTAAAATGGTTTTGTGTTTGTATTTTGCTTCATTTCTTTTTGTATGTCGTTTCTTTTTTCTGTGTTTGCACAAACCTAAGTTGTTCATCTATGAACCCTAGTTTGATTTCCTTTTATTTTTAAAGGTTCTCACATTCCTTTTGTGTTTCTTGCATCCATAAATGATGTAAAATACTTGGTTCCCCCACGCATTGATAAGGAATACCTTTGTGTAATTTCCATGTTTCTCTGTTTTTATGCGGGAGGGGGGTTTTTACCTTTTTTATTTTGGAACCAGATAATGGATATGATAGTGGTTTCAAGTGTGCTATCTATTCTTTTCTGATGGTGCATTTTAACCTTCCAAGTTACTAGTTGTATGCGTGGGTAAAAACCCCGCGCATACAAAATGTTAACTCTTGTTTGTAACGTCAACCTTTTTTGCCACCAATGCTAGAAACAATGCTTTCCATCATTGTAGGATTGAGGTTTTTCCTTTAACCTACAACAAGTCAATGAACCCTAGTTTGATTTCCTTTTATTTTTAAAGGTTCTCACATTCCTTTTGTGTTTCTTGCATCCATAAATGATGTAAAATACTTGGTTCCCCCACGCATTGATAAGGAATACCTTTGTGTAATTTCCATGTTTCTCTGTTTTTATGCGGGAGGGGGGTTTTTACCTTTTTTATTTTGGAACCAGATAATGGATATGATAGTGGTTTCAAGTGTGCTATCTATTCTTTTCTGATGGTGCATTTTAACCTTCCAAGTTACTAGTTGTATGCATGGGTAAAAACCCCACACATACAAAATGTTAACTCTTGTTTGTAACGTCAACCTTTTTTGCCACCAATGCTAGAAACAATGCTTTCCATCATTGTAGGATTGAGGTTTTTCCTTGAACCTACAACAAGTCAATAAGTTCTTTGTAACTTTTTTTAAAAATACCACGTGCAAAATGTGATGAAACTTCCAAGTTGGAATGTAAGGTCGGGGAAATTCCCTGACCATGCAGACCATACAAACCATGCAATAAACATCTAAGGTTATTGTCGAGCTGGGGAATTTCCCTGACCTTGCAATAACTCATGTATTTAAATTTTTTATGCATGTTAAATAAACCTATTTGTACAAGTTTGAAACATTAAAGTCACTTGTATGGTCGACAATTTTTTCCGAATATACAAGTGAACATAAACAAACCCATGTTGTTTGCTAAATCAATAATTTTCACCGAATATGCAAACAATGAACTTTCATTTGTAGGGTCGAGGTTTTTCCCCAACCAAACAAATAAAAATAAAGATTGACTTCAATAATCATTAAAATTTAACGATTTAGAAAAAAACCAAGGCGATCTTCCAAATTGCAAGATCGAGAATTTTTGCTGACTTTGCAACAAAGCAAAGTTCTTCCCACTTGCAATGTCGTTAATTTTTAACAAATTTTCAACTTTTATCAAAAGAAATTTCCACTTGAAATCTCACTAATTTTTAAATTTTTAGTGTTGGAAAATGTCGTTTGTGACATTTTCACACTTGTTTGGGCCCTCCTTATAAAATTGAGCTTGATGATGCCTTGACATAGTGTTTCAATGTGTTTAACACACTCATATTAGGTCTTGGGCCCTTGTGAACTAAATGGACCTAAGTGTACCTTATTTAGGGTGTTGTGAGTTGTTATACCAAACTTTCACACTTATCTAGGTTTTTCATTATTAATTGGGATTCTTTATGCTTTAATTGGCCTTATTTTGCATCCACGAGCCTTAATTAATGCATCTTTCTGAGGATAATCCAAAAATAAACCAACATCCAATCATAATTCATGTATTTTTAGGTTGTGTGGCCTAGATTTAGTGATCTGGGACTCATATTCCACCTTGGGTGTATGGGTCCCACTTAGGTTTTGGGGCCCTGATCCTAATTTCACATGAATCTAAGTAATTTTGAAAATGTGTCCCATAATTAATGCCTAATAGGAATCATATGCCACTTCTAGAATATGAGTCTTGTGTGGCCCAAAATCAAATTTAATTCAAAAATTTGGTGGGATTTTATCCTCCTAGATCTAATGTCGGCTTGTAGTGTTGTAATTTTGGGAAATTTGGCATAAGAAAGTATAAATACAAGGTTATTTCACTCATTTTTCATCTAACAAGAATTCAAGTGATCCTTATAGAAAATTTGAGTTCACAAGAGAATTCAAGTGTTTACAAGAGCATTCAAGAGTTGATTATCAAGTATTTTGGAGCAATATTCAAGTATCAAGCATCATGTCAAATTCATCATCCATCATGTTTGTTTCTGAGCTAACAATTATGATGTAGGGTTTTATGATTCAAACAAGTATTTAAGTCAAGATCTGTCACATTCAAGCAAGAGTCAAGATCTGCATCCATTGGATCTATTTCATACATATTTGTAGCACTTTATTGCTAGGGTTTGGTGAGTTGTAACATTGTATGTTGTTCATTCATCATTCCTTCATTTCATTACAAGGTTTGATTACCAAAATAGGGTTTGACCAAGGCAAACCTCTTTCTACTAATAAAACAACATTTTTCCCTCTCTTTAGTGTGTGATTTGCATATCTAGGTTGAAGACATACTGAAGAGAAAATTTGGATAAAGTTTTCAAAGTGTTCAAAGTTGTCAAAGTTGTCACCTTGCCTTGGAGATCATTAGAAGACATCTACAGGTTGCAAATCAAAGATTCAGACCCAAAAATCAAGTGGAGAAGACAAAGCAGACATTGAAGAGTAGAATCATATTTTGAATTTATAAAAAGCCTAATTGGGCTGATACACCACTTCTAGTGTATGATTCTCAGTACAATGATTCTTCTAGATTTCAAGAGTTCCAAACATATCTCTACCAAATTTTTTTTCTTTCCCAAAAACCCTAATTTGGGACTAAATTTCCCAGACTAGCATGTGCGTCCCAATAGGCATTAATTCTAGCATATTCATAATTTCAAGTTTTCATCTAGGCCTCTACATATTTTTTAGGTGCACACCTCTGATCTCCCAACTTTCTATTCTGATTTACATGTATTTTTAAGTCATTTAGTGAAGTTTTGCATTGCACTAGGTTTAGACGTTAGGTCTTGCATTTCATTAGTCTTTACAAGCCCTAGCTTTGTGGAAAACCCCTCTCTAATATCTAATCAAACCCTAGGACATCCTATTGCAAGATCTATTTCCCCCATTCTACATCGGATTGAGATCTCTAGGGTTTGCTTGAATGAGAGTGAAGAATATTGTTGTTCTATGTTCTAAGCCATAAGCAATGGAAATTTTCCCACCTTTCATTTTGGTGAACCTACATTTAGAACATCTTAATTCTAATTTGGAGTGCATCTCCATCCTAGATTTATCTTTCAGTAACATTGCATTGTATCTTGCATTAACATTGCATTAGTTAATTAGGCATCTAGGGTTTCTAATTATTGCATTAGTGAAACTGCATATAGGTTGCATTTTTTCATCTTGCATCATTGAATTTAATTTGAAATCTACATTTTCATTTATTATACATATCATCCAAACCAAAAATCATAAAAATCGCTTAATATTTTTTGAAAATTGTGAAAAAAACTCTCATTGGGACTTTATGCCCCTCTAGGCGATTTAGTCCTAGTGCAGATTTTAAACTGCATTTTCCAAAATTCAAAACTCTGTTTCTGAGCTTTTGTTTTCTATTCATAACTTTTTGTTTCATTTTATATATTTTTTGTTTCATTCAATTCATTGCATCTAGTTTAAATTGGTTCATCTTGTGCATTGCTTAAATTCAAAATTGCATCCAAAACATTTCATTTTAAATTGTTGCATAGTGTAATTACCTTGTTTAGAATCTGAAATTTGCATTGCATTCCATCATGGATATGTGCTTTGGTAAGCTTTGGATGTCCTTGAAGTCCCTAGTGGATATGTAAAGTTGTGCTTTTGGAAATGACCATAATGAAATCGAACTTACTCATGCTCACAACTCCTAATGCATGTCATCCTCGTGATGTTGACATCATTGGAGAAGATGATGACAACATGAATAAACTCCTAAAATATTGCCTTAATAACCTTGAAAATAATGCATCCTTCTATCTATCCATGAAATAACCAACACCCCCTATAATACCACCACTTGAGATGTTTGGTTACCTACATCCTGAAATTGAAATGCAAAACGAACCTACGTTCCCTACAATAGGTGAACCTAGTTCCTCTAAGCAATTAAACATTCAACCATTCTATGTTAATAAAGTGACCAACACTCCCATCAATCTAGAAGAGACATATGGAAAAGGATTCATGATCTTAAGCAAACAAGGATGTGATACAACCAGTGAATATGAAATTCATCAACTCTTAGAGAAAATACCAACTGAAGATACTAAAGGGTTAGGATATCAAGATCCTCCTCCTGATATGAATGTCCTTCTTCTGAAAGAACAACCAATTCCTCCTAATGATGATAATCATGATATGATTGTCTTAGGTCCTCCTCTTCCGCATTCAACTAGAGAAGTTGGAAAATCTAGCAAGTGCAAAAGACCTTACAAACTAAAGAAATTACAATTCCCTTACCCACCAAATGATATTGAAAGGAATATGCAAATACTTTTACATTGAGGACTGATTACATTACCTCCCATAAGAGAAGATCGAAAACCAAATCCCAAAAATACAAACATATCACATTGTCGATACCATAGAGTTCTTGGACATAGTACTTGATGAGTGTCGTGCCTTAAAGAAAATATTTTAAAAAGTTAGATATCATAGAAATAGTCCCTTAAAATGGGATCCTTCTGCTCCTTTCCATGTAATAGTTGTAGGATATTCCTATTCTCACTATTACATGTTATACACTTATTTTAGATCATTTTTAAAATGCAAGGAGCTCATTCCCATCACCTATCTCGGCTCACTCTTGTCTTGCACCCAATAGGGGAAAGAGTTAGGTAGCCTTCCCCTAGTTTGACACTTGTCATTGTCCCTTTAGTTAGTTTTCTACCTTACGTTTATACAGATTGAGATTAGGATGCATACAAACTGTTGTAGGTTGACTCGCATGTTCCTAACTAGTCGTTTGCATTTTCATGTTTTATTTATGTGATTTCATGTGCATAATGTGATCCCATTTGATGTTCTATTTGATGTATCTCTATCTCTTTGCGGCATTCCTCTATTTGTATCTACATTCTTCTTCTTTGTCTTGTGTTTTCATTTTGTGGATGACGCAAGGTGTCGAGACCTTTAGGTCTCTTCCATGTTGACCCAAAATATTTTTCTTTATATTTTGTTTTCATTTTTCTTGTGTTTCCCTTTTGGGGATGATGCAAGGCGTCAAGACATTTAGGTCTCTTCCATGTTGACCTGAAAGTATTTTCTTTGTTTTCACTCTCTTTGTGTCATTCTTCTAATTCTATGAGTATTTTGAGAATGATGACAATTTCGTGCTCTATTAAAAATATTGGATCAAGAACATACTAACCCCAAATCCATAGATCTCTCATGTGTTTGGGGTTCCATTTTGAGGGAAACCCCTTTTTCTT
Organism: Sequoiadendron giganteum; assembly: GCA_007115665.2. NCBI lineage: Eukaryota > Viridiplantae > Streptophyta > Pinopsida > Cupressales > Cupressaceae > Sequoiadendron > Sequoiadendron giganteum. Next base: position 53,589,111 of record CM021106.1, read on the forward strand.
TTTCATTTTTCATGACGTAGCTTTATTTGGAAACATGTGACTTGGCATAGGGCTTTCCAAGTTAGCTCTCATCTCCTCTTTATTGTTAAAATTTACCATTTGCTACTTTAAAGTAATTGCTCACAACATGGTGTTTATAATTTTCTTTAAAGTGGGGGCATACATTGACATTATTCTTTTTTCATTTTTCATGTTTCATGGTGTAGTCTTCGTACTTCATACAATTCATCTTTCACTTTGTGGTGACATTGGGTGTGATATCCTTCAAGATTGTTATCTCTCTTAGCATATTATATTCCTCTTAGTGGCTTGATGTGACACACTGCATCCCCTAAGTTGTGAATCTTTTATTCTTTGATTAGTCCTCTCTTGGAGACATTAGGAACGATGTTCCCTAAGCTAAGACCTTACATGAACTAAACAAGACTCCTTTAAACATTCCTTATTTTTCATTTGCAAAATTTGGTTATATGGCCACCTTGCATAACACACTTTGCATTCCTGTGGAGACATCTTGTTTTTTCATGAGTTTCAAGCATATGAATATTTTCTTGCCTCACGAATCTTGAAGATCATTGGTGTGTGGTACCTTATCAAAGTTATGAGGAGTTATCATTTTGGCCTGGTTGGATGAGAAGCCAATCTAAGGCATGAATCTCTGATAGCCACGCATGTGTGTGTGTGTGAGCGCATACCAATCGTATGTGTATGTGTCTCACCTCTTTGGATACTCACCCAACGAACAACTTAATTTTTATTTGCCTCAATGAGCGTGCATTCTTGGAAAAATATCCTAGATTTGATCCACATCATGATGGACAAACGATCAAAGCTTGATCCACCCCCTTCTTTTACTTTTTCTTCTCTCCTTGTCTATGGCAATGCATTATTGTGTCTTGTTGTTGCTCCTTATGTCATTTTTCATGTATTTTCTCATGTGCCTATGTTAGCTTGCTATAGGATCTTGATCTTTGGGGCTTCCACAACCCTCTTGGTCGGTGTTGTCCTATCCCACTAGCATCAATATGACTGAACCCCTCTTGATGAAAGTTTTTCTACTTTAGTGTGATTTTGAAGCAAGTTCCTCCTCTCACTAAAGTGGGGGATAAATGTAGTGTCAAAAAATGTCATCAGTGACATTTTCACACTTGTTTAGGCCCTCCTTACAAAATTGAGCTTGATGATTCCTTGACTTAGTATTGTATTGTGTTTAACACACTCACATTAGTTCTTGGGCCCTTGTGAACTAAATGGACCTAATTTTACCTTATTTAGGTTGTTGTAAAGTGTCGTACCACACTTTCACACTTATCTAGGTTTTTCATTACTAATTTGGATTCTTTATGCTTTAATTGGCCTTATTTTACATCCACAAGCCTTAATTAATGCATCTTTCTGAGGATAATCCTAAAATAAACCAACATCCAATCATAATTCATGTCTTTTTAAGTTGTGTTTCCTAGATTTAGTGATCTAGAGTTCCAAACATATCTCTACCATATGTTCTTTCCCAGAAACCCTAATTTGGGACTAAATCACCTAGATTAGCATATGAGTTCTAACATGCATTAATTTTAGCATATTCAACATTTCAAGTCTTCATCCAGGCCTCTACAGATTTCCAAGTGCACACCTCAGATCTCCTAGCTTTTTATTCTAGTTTACATGAATGTTTAGGTCATTTAGCTAAGTTTTGCATCTCACTAGGTTTAGACATTAAGTCTTGCATTTCATTAGTCTTCCCAAGCCCTATCTTTGTGGTAAACACCTCTCTAATCCCTAATCATACCCTAGGTCACACTATTGCAAGATCTCTTTCCCCCATTCTACATCGGATTGAGATCTCTAGGGTTTCCTTGAATGAGAGTGAAGAAGATTGTTGTTCTATGTTCTAAGCCATAAGCAATGACAATTTTCCACCTTTCACCAACACATATGCATATTTTCACAAAAAAAATCCTAACACTAGAAATTTTCTTGCTTTGCTAAGTTAACCCATTATGCCTCATTTTTTGCGTTCATCGCACTCACATCCCATTTTACATGCAATCATTCTATTATTAATCCTCGTTGCAAATGTGAAAGTATTTTTCCTAATATTGTCAAAATGGTAATCTTGTTATGCAGTTTCATTGGCATGTTATCCGAGATTGTCTCACATCTGCATTTTTGCAAGGCCATTCTTTTTCCAATGTTATATCCCTCTCCTTCCAAGGGGAAAGCTATGAAGTACAAATACCAAGGTGTGCTTCGTCGTATAGTGGTTTCATCGAATGTTGATGAAATCAAGGATACAAAGATCTATCATGTGGACTTGTTCGAGTTTATTGAGAGGAAAAAGAAACAACCCTTGGACAATGAAATGAAATCAATTTTTTAGAGTAACATACATCTTGTGGCCTCATTTCTAGTAGTTGCTCAAAATCTTGAGTTTTTGCTACAAGTTGACTCTTACTTCAACAATGATGACAAGAAGGTTTGTGATTCAAATGGGAATTTGGTGATGGAATTAGATGCAAAATTATTTGATAAAGTATTCATGTGTCAAGTTCTAACACCTAATTAGAGATTTCCAAAGAGTTTTCATAGGAAAATTATGATAAAGATCTTGATTCTGCCAAAAGGATGATCAATAATAAATAGTTGAAGGCCCATAGACCAGGTGTTAGAAGGTGGCCTAAGAATCTTCCTCATAGTGGTTTCATAGAAGAAGTAAATGACCTCATTACTCTTCTAAGTAGTGTACATGGTTTACCTGCTTCATCCACCTTTGAGGACTAGATGTACTTTATATCAAGATTATTATGAAAGGGAAACAACAGATCTTTTGGGGCAAATAAAGCAGCAATTCTCTCCATGAACAAAAAACTCAAGTGCTTACAACGCACAAGTTCTATATGACTTCATATTTGGTCTATTTTGCGGCGTCCATGAAGAATTTTCTAGGTCTAACCACTGAGGGAGATAGGAAGGTAACTCAGGCTTACAACTGTTTCCCTTAGATCACTCTCAAAGGAAGTATCAATAATTTTAGAATGGTAAACGATGCCTTCTTTCCTCTACTCATGTGTTATTTTGATCCTGAATTGGAGAATAAAAGAGTATCTTATGAAGCATGGAAGGTAGTCAACAAATATGGTTGCCTTTATCTCCAATTTCTCTTTTACTTATCTAAGAGTTGGATGTTTTTCTAGTTATCCATATATGCTTCCTCGTTATCCTAGCGATAATTTTTTTTGATGGAATTATGCAAATAGATCATTGTATTGCATAGTAAAAAATGGAATCCCATCAACCCATATTCAAATTCCCATTAGCAATCAGTAGATACTCTATTAAGACTTCACACAAGGCCAAGGTTGTGCAATTAGAAATGCAACAAGTAAGAATAAAATTGTTCAAAGAAAGATCTAATTTTAATTACAAAGGTATGAAGTCCCAAATAAAAATGGATTTCTCTCATGTATATCAAATTGAAGATATATGGGCTTATATCAGGACTGAGAAAGAAATCAGGAGAGAAAGAATTATTGCAGATTAACTATAGATCAGATAAAGGAATTAGATCTTGCTGATGTCTGTAAGGATATAGAGGATGATGACAATATTGGATTATGACAATGAAAGAAAGAACATTGCAAGATCACATTTTTCTCCCATCCAATGGTCCAAGAAAGAGGTAATCTTGATCTGAGAGAGGTTTGAACCCATTTTAGCTAACACAAATGTTTGGCTAGAAGAAAGAGGAATATAGTTGAAATATTTCTTCACTAGATTAGAAGATGATTCAAAAGTTCAAACAGGTAAGAGGTCTGAATTAAGGACCAAGAACAAAAATGATGCTCCAAGCTCTAGCATACCTTCAAAGCCAAAGATCAAGTTTGTTGTCAAGGGTGGCAAGAAGAAGAGTGATAAATCAATAGAGGGGCCATCTACTAAAGTATAAGAGGATCCTGTGCAGGAAGAGCGGAAAGTTGAGGAAGAAATATATGAGGAATTAGAATTGTCTCTTCACGAGGATATTCTCGAGGATCCTCCTATTTCCTCTATTCCAATTACCAATATTGCATCTATTCCCACTCCTCCTCCTATGACCTCATCTATGTCTAGTGTTCTTTTTAATGTTCCTCCTTCAGTAAAAAATTTTGTTGCTCCTATTGTGTTAATCCATTCTTTACATTCATCCCCTATCTCAGGATCACTTTTGGAAGTCCTAGGCAAGGTTTAGATAATGTTTATGTATCACCAATGTCATTTCCAAGCTTATCTTTTCTATCTTTTGATATTGCTTCACATTCAGAACTTGAATATTTTATGTCTAAGTCTATCCAAGTATCTAGTGCTAAGAATCACAATTTTGTTTTGACTGACACTCCTCCCATCATAACTACCACTTTTGTATGTGCAACAACAACATCTCATACGATGACTACAAAACCTAAGGAGAGATCACTATTACCACCATGGTTGTCATCACATACACCAAAGAGGAGGAAAGAATCCATCTCTCTAGATGGGTTTGACTTTGCATAGCTTACATCTGCTAGGACAAGAACCAAGAAGAAAGAAAAGACTCTTTCTAGATGATGTTTGACAAAGAAGGTAATAAGTATGCAGAAATAGCTCAACCTCCCTCTGACAAAACTTATGAAGAAGTGGATATCATAGACTACTCTGTCACAAGGGTAGAATTGGGAAAGGTAACTCATGAGAGTGCAAAGGAATATTTTCAATCTTCTTTGAATTCTCTCATAGAGGTTTGACAAGGAGAAGAAGATGAAGGATCACTATAAGGAAAAAACATAGCAACTTACAACTGTGCTACAAAATATTACCCAATCTTTTGAATCTATTAAGCATGAGGAAATTATAGCTGGTGCTGAAAATCCTATCATCCAAAAGGTGGAAGAGGTGCATACTAGGGACAAAGTGGTAGGTGAGTATCTTGATCGCATAATTTCATTGGGAACAAAAATGTTAGGGTGTGCCATGGAGAAACTAAAAAAGATGGAAGACATAAAGGAAAAATTGGATGACATTGTAAATTCTTTTTCTCGAGAGAAAGAGGATATGGAAAAAAAAGTTCAAGCTTGGATCAAAATGAGAAAAATCAAATTGGATACCCTGGAGGAACTTGGGATCATTCCCAACTAAGACATGTATGTGGAAATTAAAGAGTCTTTGATTCAAAAAGATATTGTCCTTTCCAACTTACTCAATGATCTACAATCTGGACATGAACTTGGTGAAGAACATGATTTGCAGCTTATTAACAAAATTGAAGAAATTGCATGTAAGTTGCAAGATGATAGTCAGAAATTACTTCCCCCAAATAATGTTGTTCAACAGTTTGTCAACATGATTCAAAAGGAATTTGAAGACCATAAATTTTCAATGCCTCTAATGGATCGAATCTTTGATATTCAATTAACTTTGGAGAACCTGAAATAGTACCTTGGGTGACATGAAGAAGCCTGCAACACTATCAGAGATTCGGTATCAAGATCTCATGGCATCATCAAACATACTTTAGGGCTAGATGAAAATGAAGTGCAAATGATCCTGAAGAAGCATGATGATTTCCTAATGAAGAATGTTGAAGAAGGTTGATCATGCCTTAGTTTAGATTTTATTTTTTTTGTCATTTTCAAGTTTTTGTAGTTAGTCAAAGATAATTTACATGTCATTTGTCATTTATAAAATTGTAAATACATGTAACAACAATGAAGTCCACTAATTTTGGACTCCAATGTTAAATAATTCAAAGTAGTTAGACTTTTCCTAGATTACCTCTTTAGCTCTCATCTATAAATATTAGAGAGCTCATTTTTAATAGGGTACTTTAATCTTTTAAAACGAAGTGCTACCCAAATTGAGAATCAACTTTGAGACTTTGAGTTCAAATTGCAAGATCAGCTCCAATTAATAAAGAAAGGTAAAATTTGATATCAAACTTTGTGTTGAATCAAATTTGTATGAGTAAGGATGTTCTTATGTCATTCATATTGGTTTCTTTTGTGTTGATTGGATAATTTGTGTTTCTTTATTATGATTGGAGGACTTTCAAGATAAGTTATATGAACTTTCTGTTATAACATTTACTTGAAATTGTGTGTGTTGGAAGTATTTCTTGGTGGAGAATTATCAATACTTTGAGCTTGTAATTATTCACTTCATGGATCAATGTTATTATTAGTTTATAGACTTCATGCTCCAATTGGTGATATAGTTATTTTAAAATATTTCTCGGGGATAATTTGAAGAATTTGTGCTTGGGATTATTCGAATACTTGGTGTGTGAATATTTTTGTGAAGTGAGTTGAAAAACGTCGTGCTTTAACTTATGTCATTGGTTACTATGGAACTCTCATTGAAGGCTATGAAAAGACTTTTTTATTTTTGTGTCTTTCGATCACTTATCACATATTTATACTGGTACTCTTTGATTATTCACACATTTAATCAAGTATATTGGTGATTATTGTTTAGGTTAATAATAGAAGTGTAGAAGCATTATTGAGTATTACCATGAAACATTGTAAAAATATTTTCTGAAAGAAGAGAAAATGATGAATGTAATACACTCCCCGCATGGTTAAAGCTACTGTAAATACCTTTAGCTTAGCATAGTTTACTTTTGTTTCAATAAATAGTAAGAAGGGAGCCTCCCCTTTTTGAGAGGAGAGATTTATCTCATCATAACTATGGTTGAAATCACTATTTTATAATTTGTAAAGTAATTACAAAATATTCACCCAACATCATTCTTCATGACTACCCTTTTCGACACTATTAACATCAAAGGAGGTTTGCATATCTTTAATGAGTTGGCAAGAAGGCTCAATAGAGGCAGCTATAGGGGATGCATACCCTAACTCAATATGATTGAAACGTGATGAGTCTATTTATTATTTAGTTTTCTTATGTTTTTATGCAATCTCATAGACATTCTCATAAACTTATCTTATGCATTTTTCCTAGACTATACTATCTTTTATGCTTACTATGCAAACTTGAACCTGATTTAAAATATATGGAAATATGGTTATGATGTGATGGTTATTGCATAATTAATGTGTGGATATGTATGAATTGTCATGGATATCTATGCTTAGCTATGGTTGTTAGTATTGTGTACATGTTTTATGAACTAACTCTTTGCAACCAAGGAGCTCGAGGAGGTAGACTATAGCTCGCAACAACTGCAAGGTGTAGCTTGTAACCAAAAGAGTTTCTAAATAGTAGAGAAAGAGAGATTCTAGAATAAATTGACCTCAAAAAAAATATTATGCAGGCACTTAATGAAGATGATTGTGAATCATTAGGACATTTAATAAAGATGTGATGGAGAAGAACCCTATTATAGTTAGGAGTCTAATGTAATTGATTCAAATAGTCCACATTTCAGTTCTTATTGCAGCATGGTCATAGTTATATTTGGACTCTTCTTCATTTTTCAGTTATAGTTTAGATTGCTTAGTCTTCATCACACTCTGATATATAAGGAGTGGTGATTTATGATTTCAATTTAGAGTCATTGTTTTAATAAACTCCCCATGTTCCTATATGTATGGATCGATGGTTGAGGCATTAGGAGTTAGTTAATTGTTCAATAGCAGATATAAGTATCAAATATTTTCAATTAGTTGATTGTTCTTACAATGTTTATTGTCCAATTATGATTTCATGAATGATATTCTAGCAGAATCTTATGTGATATTCTGAATTTGTACAATGAATTATTTTGAGTTATTATGATTACGTTAATCTAAGAAGCTAGATTTGGGTTAGATCAATAGAGACAATCACTTAAGCAATGGCCACTCAAGGCAACTATACATCACTTCATTTTATATATAATTAATTTTGTTATAGAAATTATTTCATAAATGTATGTTGTGTTAATTATATTCCTTGTGTTACAGTTGTAAATGGATTCATAAACAATTCTTGTTTCACATTTATGCCTTAGTTTGCTTAAGCTTGTTGTACTCTAGAGTGTAGATTCGGTTAATAGTATTAGTTAGATTCCAGAATTCATTTCTTGATAATAATTTAATCATAGTCTTATACTGTGGGTACTCGTAGAAATAGAACCAACATTACTTCCTTTACTACTATGTATTTTTATGATGTCTTAGCAAGTATAAACACCTACGCTAGGATGATTTAGGTAGTCTTGAATCTTTGAAGGCACATACAATGCAAGTATCATCACAACCTTACTAGCCTTGGTCAATAATTCAATGAATTTATTTCCAAAGGTTCAAGTGGACTATTTAGTTAGGTTTCTCCTATGAATTGTGTGATTGCCACCAAGTTTACTAGACATTAGTAGGGACTCTATATTTTTGTTGTCATTTCCAAGGATGGTGCTACTTTCAAAGATTAGTTTTTTGTTATTTCAAATATTTCCTAGTTTAAAATTTACTTTCAATATTAAGATAATTAGGTTTTATCCTTTCAAATACTAGAACATTTAACTAATATTTTGCAGGATTCGTTGCTATACAAATTCATACCTATTGTATGCAGAGGCAGAGAGACTCTTTGGGAAGATTTCTCCACTCAAATCAACAAGCTAGAGTACATATTGATGACCACAGTGATCAGAGTGAGGGTATTCCCGATGAAGAATTTTATCGTTCACCAACATCTATTGAAAACACTGAGGATATATTCCAAACTATGGCTGCTGCAATAGTGGATGATCCACCAAAACATGTGAATTTTGAATTCCTCACTACCAACCAAGAAAGGGCTACTATTCTGAAGAATATACCTCCTTCAACATTATCAATCTTCTATAGCTTGGTAACTGAGGATCCAGACACATTCTTGTTTGAGTTTGATGTCCTATGTAGGAGCTATGATTACACAAATGATGCTTATAGACTCAAGCTATTTCCTACAACTTTGAAGGATGTTTCCATGAGATGGTTTATGGGAATGGGCAGAGATGCTATTCCAAATTGGAACACTATGAAAACAAAATTCTTGGAAAAATACCAGGACTATTGTAGAGGAGTTGATAGGAGACGAGATGACATTTTCAAAATGACTCAAAAATAGGATGAACCATTGGAGGATTATTTAGAAAGGTTCCATTTTTTCTTGAAGAAGAACCCACAAAATAGACTCTCAGATGAATCCTTGAAGCTTGTGCTTTTAAGAGGATTTAGTGATGATCACATAGATGCCCTTAACTTTATTGAATCAGTGGATGTGCCTCAATCACCCTTTGAATAAATTTTCAAGGTTTGTAGAAACTATTCAAGGACCTTTACCAAAAGGACAAAAGGGGAAAGAACATCTACCATTGGCAATACATCCTACGGGGTTTCAAGAGTAGAGTTAAGTAACTTATTGTTCAACATGAAAGAAGATATTATAAGTCATCTAGATACACAATTGTGCACTCTACATGTGAATAAAAATTAAGAGGATTCTGAAGCAATACTTACTAAATACTACCCCAATTGTAGATAAAGAAAATCCAACTGAAAGTGTAAAAGGGTAGCAAGTATTATAGAAGAAAAATCAGAGAAATCAGATTTTCAACCACTAGAAGGTGAATATGGATAGTTTTTCTATATTGCATAAAGAATGCCATGGAAACTTGATACAAAGTAATACATAATTGGAAGAAACAAGTTTTTTTGTGAGATATGATTGAAACTACCAAAAGTATTATAACACTATCTTTGCAAGTTCACTTACTAGCCTTCCTTCTTAGGCTCAAAAAATCAAAAGGTATCAACACTCATTTATTTTTCTTACTTAGGCTCCCAAATTATTTCATCACACTCTACATGCTACATTTAAACCCTACCTAATAGTGGATAACTCAAAACAATGCATTTTCCATAAAACCCTCAAAAGGCTAGAGTCTAAGACAATCTTAATGCAAGTAAGCACACTATCTGCTATAACTCACACAAACTAAAGGGTTAACACTTTCCTTTTGGTGGAAACATGCACAAGGAATTGTAAAAAATATGCTCCAAATCTCATAATTTTTCAATGGCTGAATTAAAAGATATGAATAAAACTTACTTGTTGGAAACCCTAGTTTTTTAATAGGGCAACGAGCACTATTTTGATCATAACTTGAGCAAAACTCGATGAAATCACCTCAAAAAAAAAAAATTTGAACCTTAAGACATTCCATTATCATAACACACAATTAAAAACCTAAAACTATGTCATAAAAGGCCATACCAATATGTTCTTTGCTTCTTTCTTTTTTCAAAAAATTCTCAAAAAAATGATAAAAATAGGGTATATGATGAAATCTTGCTCCCATCAGTTCTTGGAGCGTGTTTTCCATTGATTCAACATCAAAGAAATTAAAAAAAGAAGTTACACTTGAGCATACGTCCTTTTTCTCCAAAATCCCTAATGACTATATCATTAAACTTGACATTTATACCTTTATGCAACTTTTAACCCTATATCACACCTAGGCTAGAAAATATTACAAAATATTATATATATGGTTTTCTAAGACCATTTTTGATCTTTTCTTAACATACAACTAGGACTCATAGAAAAAAATGATCCTTAAATAATCAACTAGGTCTCTTGGACCTTCAAGAACAACATTCAAGTGATGCTCCTGCATCACAACCAAGACAAGGCATGCCACAAGACCCTTTAAATTTCAATACATAATTTCAAGTTGATAATCAAAATTTATCTACTTGGAATAAAATAGTGACCATCAACACCTTTAAGTTGATAAACATTTCCATATGTCCTTCCAGCTACAACCATAGTTCTGGAGCCTTTTTTGATCTCACATCCATCATTCTGAAACATAAGATTATATCCTTTGCTACACATTTATCAAACATTCAATAGGTTATGCTTTAAATCCTTAACATAAAGAACATCATCTGTATTATGCTTGCCATCAAAACTAATTGAATCTTTTCCACATATCTTAGCAGATGTATCATCACCAAACTTAACAAGACCTCCTTCATATTTCTCAAACCTAACAAACTTACTTTTTTCATGAGTCATATGATTTGAGAATCCACTATCAATGATCCAACAGTTTTTCTCTTCTCTAGCATGAGAAGCAGTCACCATAGAATTATGACATGATTTCAGAGCACTTTTCTTCAAACATCACTTAGAGTTTGTAGAATTAGATTCAAATTTTGTAGCCATGAACAAGCATACATTATCCTCATCATCCTCATAGTCATATTCATCATCAAATATATTGGAATCTTCTCTAACATAGTAACTTTTCTTAATTGCTTTAGCTTTGTTCTCCTTATTTTTGTCATTTAATGCCTTATTTGGACATCTTGAAGCATAATGACCTATCTTTCCACAACTGAAACATTTGAAAGATAACTTAATTTTTTAATTTCCAGTACCCTTTTTCATTCCCCTCACAAATTTTTCTTCAACATCATCAAGATCCTCTTGATCTGATTCCTTAATCTTCTCTAATTTTCCAGCCTTAAAAGTAATCTCAACTTTTGCATTACTTGAACCAAATTCTCTCATTTCAAAAGTAGATAAAGCACCATACAATTGATCTCTAGATTAGTTGCTTAAATCTTGAGCTTCCTAAATAGAAAAAACTTTATGAATATAAGCTTTAGGGAGAGTTCTTAGTACCATTTTTACCACTTCTTCTTCATCAAGCTTTCCTCCAAGACATCTAATGGAGTTGATAGTCTCATCCACCTTATGCATGTAACTTGTAATGTTTTCATCTTCTCACAAGTACATGTTCTCAAATATGATCTTTAGATTCAAAATCTTGGCTTGCTTGACCTTATCATCTCCTTCATAAATTCTTTCCAACTTTGTCCAAATCTCTTTAGCAGATTTCAGATACATTACTTTCACAAGTTCAGTATTAGAAAAACCACTTTAAAAAGCACACCTTGCTTTACCATTATTCTCATAGGCCTTGATCTCATCATCATTACTCAGATCATTTGTAGGCATAATGTTTCCAGTCACAACAGACTTCCAAACTTCATATCCAAGTGATACCAAAAAACCTTCCATCCTTTCTTTTCAAAATGCATAATCTAATCCATCAAATAGAGAAGCATCTCTCTTGTGTATCATCCTAGATCTACCTCAATCGGTTAAGATTTCTTCCAAGGACCCTTGCTCTGATACCAATTGTTGAATGCACAAGACAACTGAGAGGGGGGCTGAATTAGTTGTATATAAAAGCTTTAAAACCCTCATTAACATTAAAATTCACATCAACGTAATTAACCCTTAATCTGTTAGGATGATTTATCATGAAAGAAAATAACATAAACTAAAACACATCAACACCATGCACAATAGAACACAAAACTGACATGGAAAACCCAAGAAGGGAAAAACCACAATGAGGATTAGCTCTCAATATAAAGTAATTTTAATACCAAATACAATAGGCTCACTGCTAGAGGGCTCGGTGCCGAAAAAAATAAAGGCTCACTACAATATTAGAAAGAAGATAGAATAATGTTACAATGAGAAACCCATCTCAACACAACAAAAAGATTCCACATCATGTCCAATATAATCGTAGTCTTTTTGAAGATTGTAGACACCTTCTTCTCACCGCTTCTAGTGGTCTAACTCGTTGAATCTTGCACTGCACATCACAAATTTTCGCTTACAACTTTGCAATTCGCATCTTACACACTTCACACAAATCCTCCATCAACACAACACTTTTTTATACCGTCTTCAATCTTGAAAAAATTCTCCAAGGTCAGCTATGTACCTCAACCATGCAAATTCAAATTAGTTCACCACCAAAACATTCCCATAGTGGAAAGGAATGGAGTCAAACTAAAACACTCCTTAACTCAGACCTAAATCCACTCATGCATGTCACGCTTCACTTCTAAAATCAATGAAGAAAATCTGCAATTAATGTAAACACCCAAGGTCAACCGAACCTATATTAACACCATTAACATTTAAGTACACACTTCCTCAAATCAAATACAACTCGTGAACCATACACAACACTTGAACACAATCTATAATATTCCTCAAACACCCTAAAATCCAAAAATTCCTTTGTAACAACTTTCACCTGAAGAACAAACTCATCATGTTCATATAGATAAACTTTCACACACTGTAACTCAACAAATCAACTCTCAAAGCACCAAACCATGAGCAACTTCAACTGAAGGAAGATACAAACCTTAACAGAACACTTCCAGAAATGTATGACTAGAAACCAAAATGAAAAGAAATGTGGAGAAAAATCATTTCTCCCAGACAACACTGCAACACCCAGTTCACACACTGGTGAACACAACTTTCTCTACACAACTATCCAGACCAACAAATTATGGATTTAGCATCTATGAACACCTCTAATCAACATACCCAAATTGCACAAGCAGATCTTTAATCATGAATAAATGCAAAGCAAAACTAGAACGAACACAAATATGTGTACCAAAACACCTCTATAACACATTGTTTCCTCTTTTATTCTAATTTTCTCAAAATCACTTGGAAACCAAGAACCAGAGACACGTTCTCATCACCTTGAACACTTCCTCAACATCATCAGACCAGCTACAACATAGTTATACCTCCATAAACATAAATTTATCAAAGTAACACTAGAGGTTGACACCAGTAGCACTTATTAATGACAACATAAGGAAACTAATCAAACCATCACCAAGACTTCTCAATCATCACCATTTGACATCATTGACAATAAAAACATAAGCCTATTGCCATCAATGATGACACCAAGTACTCAACCTTGCAACAATCAAAGTTTCAATGGGTGATGGTGGCATGTTGGTTTGACTTTGGATTTAATGGTTGGTGTTGGTGTCAAGAGTGTTGAGGTAGTTGTATGATGATAATGGACTTTGGTTTTGTAAGTTGGATACAAATGTTGAGTTTGGGTTGATGCTTTGTTGAGAAAGATTTTAATTTCCTTGTATTGTTTGGTTCATTTGGATTTGTGAAATTTTGACGCATGGAGGTGGTGTTGGTTGATGGTGTGGCACCAAAATTCATACTCATGGTGTTAGATGTTGTACCAAATGGATTCATAAATGAGGGGCTTGGTCCTTGAGATATTAAGTTTGTTCCTTTTGTCCCAAATGTTGGAGTAGGGGGAATGTGTGTAGTTATCATATTATGGGTAGCTCCCCCAAAAGGCATACTAGTATGGACTTATTGTGGGGAAGAATGCCCTTGTGAAAATGTTTTATGACCTTGACCTTGAGTTTGTGTTTGTGTTGTTTCCTCTATAATTTTATAAATATCAAAACCAAGGGGAAGCTTAGCACCATTTTGAGCAAGTGCTAGGAAGTATCTATTAGGATCCGCTTTAACCATCTCTTCTATGATACACACTATCTTAGGATCTTGGGAAGCTTCCTCAATTTCTTCTTGGGTTATTTTTTGCTCAAATTCATTTATTATCAAATTGGAAAAAGGATTTTTAATTTGAGGTTGTGACCTTGGTAGTTCATTTGAGGATGCTCCAAAATTCATGGTGCTTGTGGGGTTAAAGTTGGGGTCACTTGTGGAATCCATGTCTTTTCGTTTCTTTTGTGATCTAGTGGCAACCATAAAAGATTCGAGACTTGTTGATTTTTAAGATGCTTGGGATGAATGCCACTAAGGATGGGGATGCCAGATGGCAATAACATTATACTATATTTTTTGAATTTTTTGGGTATAAGGATGCAAGATGGTAATGCAACTATGACTAATTTTGATACGCAAAGTGAAAATAGGGTATGACTATGCTTGGATATGAAAAAGGTGATGATGAGATTATGACTATGCTTAAGGATGTTTGGATATGCAATTTTGAACTTTGAAAGAGGGATTCTAAGCAAACTAGGATGAACCAAAGTAACAACTCTAAATGTCAAAACCTAAAGAGGATAACCAAGATGGTGATGATGATGATTGGATAAAAGGAAAGCCTAAAATAGACACATGAGTTCCAACTCCAATCTAAGGATAAGATAGATAAAATGCAATAAGGTCAAGACACCTAAATATGAAACTATAGTTTGCACAATAGTGTGATAATCCTCCTAATCTTAAGACTCAAAGATTATTATGGAATGAGATATGATATGGTGTATGTAAACTAGGACTATGAAAGCCAACCTCAAGAAAATGATGAAATACAATGAATGGACCAACTGAACCTAAATGAGTCTCGAATCTAAGTGTACAGTCACTATTTGTAAGGAAATTGAAAGTTGGATGTACATATATCTCCCCAAAATTTCAATCCTAACAAATGTGTTGTTCTAGGCCACAGATACAGTGCAGAGCTAGTCAATTGTAGTGCAGGATTGATCAACTGTAGGGCACAAATAAATGTGGGTTTTGGCTTTCCTAGGGTTTTTTGACAACTGCAGTGTTTTGTCTAACAATTGTGGTGTTCTATGTAAGAGTTGTGGTATTTTGACTGAAAGTTACAGTTATCTAAATTTTGGATTCAAATTGATGTTTTCTAAACGGTTTTTTGTTTTTGGAAATTTCTAGATTTGATCATAAAACACATCAAACACTTAAAAGAATTTTTTTGCTATTTTTGACTCTTTCACTTCTTGGTAAGAAAGTATTTTTCAAGTTTTCTTTCACAAAACTCACTAATGGTGTCACTATTCTAGCCCAAAGAAGACACACTATTCAAGAACAACCTAAGGAAGAATAGGATTATCTACTATTAGTGGGCTTACCTCACCCTTTCGAGTGATTTTAAATCTAAAAAAAGGAGTGGGTAACTAGAGTATGTTAATGTCATGGACCACCTTAATACCTCTCACCTTGAAATGATTAACTCCAAACAAGGAACCTTGTCACCTCAACCAAGAATCAGATGTGGTAAGTAATTTTAGGGTACAATCCACATCCCTTGCACCAAAAATATTAGATGGCCAAACAATTCTTAGGCTTCTAAAAACAATGGCTCATAGTGACTCAGTGAACATTGGGTCCATCTGTAATAGCTTGAGATTGGGAGGGTCTCTCTTGCTTTCCTCACCAACCAGTCTCGATAGATCAAGAATCTTGTGGCTTGGCTTAAAACAACACTAGAAAAACCACTTATAGGTACAAATTTCATTTTCCCCCCTTTATATATCCTTTTTGAACACATGCTTGGGATCATCCCTAGGGTGATGAAATCCTTAGGCAGGCCACTACAACAAAATAAAAAGGAAAGCTTAAGTGTCAAGTGATATTTCTCATCACCTAGGATTGCTCAACGCGCAAGGGGAGAGGATAAGTATATAAGATGTTGTAAGTGACAACACATGCATGCAAGTGCACAAAACACGAAAGACACTTATTATTTTTAAGCACCAAATCCAAATGTTCCTAATTTAGAAATTACAAACTGTATAAACGTGAATTTTCACCCCTAACGCAAATTCCCTTTTACCTCCTTGACTTTAGAAAACCTAAGGCAGAGGCTTTATTCCACTTAATCCCATTGCTTGCATCACACTTGTCACCTATTTTGTGTGTGGGTGGGGGAATTTCTTTCAGGGACCCCCATGTGGCACATGAACGTCCGCGTGGCGCGCTTACGTCCCTGGAAGATTCCTGTGGCTAGAGATTGTAGAGGCATTGCATTTTCGATTGGAAGTCAAAGAGTAACATCCCTCTTCGGCTGGCCGACCTGAATATGGCCATTTTTCATCCTTTCGTTCATAATCTTCACTCTCTCATCCATTGCTCTCTTCAGTAGAAGTTTGGACAGAGTTTTACGAGATATTGAATCCATCTCTTCACACTTCTCTCCACTCTTTTCAAGCATTCACAAGCTCTATAGCAGCACTTTTCACTCCATTGCAACAATTCATTACTCCATCACTCTGATAGTGTGAGCGTAGGACAAACACCACGATGGTAGAGGCTTGCGTTCCTCACTCTTCTCTTCCACAAGCCTTGAGTGCTTTGGATGGAGGTGGTAATCTCCTCTAATTTCTTCTATTCCTTTGGTTGAGTAAGCATATACTATTTGTAGTGTTTTGTGTTTACGTAGCTTGTATTTCCTTTCTTTATCTTTATTCCTATCGTTGCAAACTTGGTTGTCCGTGGAGGTGGAAACACCAAAACGGGGGTCTGACTGAGGCAGGCCCCTAAAAAACCCCAACATTTTCCCTCTTTATTGTGTGTAGGTGGAGAAGTCTTGGAGAAAGCTAGCGAGGGAAATATTGTGCGAGATCGTCTTCATCACCCTTGCGGTAATATACTTCCTTTATCACATTTGTCTTTACATTTCACTCTTCTTAATCTCATTCTATCACTTCAGAGACCTCTAAACTAGGTTGCCAGTCTCTCCTTTAGAGTTTGAATCTCATCTTTTTGGTTCTATGTCCGTACAAATTCCAGTGCACCTATGAGACTCCAGCGCATCGTGTTGTCATCCTAGAACCGCGCTTTTTTCCTCAGACAAAGGTCTACTTGAGATGCAAAGTTGGCTCCTGAAGGCCAACTCTTCTAGTCTCTCTCCAATTCTCGAGATTGCAGAGTGGTCGACGGACTTCAGAATCCTCATCATTCTCATCCTATTCATCCTAACATTCCTTTAACTGAGGTAAGTTAGGGAATCCTTTCCACTCTTTGCCTTTCATGATCTAGGGCCTTGCAGTGGTTGGTCCCCCTATCTTACATTTTTGGTGAACCTGACATGAACCATTTTGGTTTCATTTCATGATACTGAAAGCCCTTTTCCTCGTGTTCTAGGAGTGTTGTAGGTGTGAGTGTTGTAAGGCCTTTGCCTTACAACCCAACCTATGACCCCTAGTAGGCGTAGTTGGAAGGTTTCGATGATGTTGTGTAATGAAACCCTAATTGGGTCACTACCTTGCCTCGTAAACCTTAGGAGGCTCTGCAGAAATACCATTTGGTGTACATGATGGCCTCTTTCTTAAACTAGCCTATTCCCTCTGCGTAGACTATGAGTAGTGGTACTAGCATAACTTTCACTTCACAGGACCTGTCGATGGGCTTCAACAAAGATCCATCTCCTCTTTACATTCCTACAAGGATAAATAGGAATACACTAGCAGGTGTTCTCGTTGATCTGACACCCCAAGTGAATATCATAACTGAGGAGATCATGTTGATTAACTTCCTACATAAATATGGATATGATGCACCTGAAAGTACCGTCTGCACACACGAGAACCTTTTTTTACCTCCTATAGGAAGTATTGTCTTGTTGGTCCTCATTGGACCTAAATCTGTGAGCCTTAGTTTTGACATCATCCCGAGGTCTAAACTCTTCAGAGTGAAGCTAGGAATCCCCTGACTAGTAGCTATGAATGCAGTTCCCTCAGTTGTGCACAAATGTCTGAAGTTTGTTTAGGGAGGCTTGGTACATGTATTCCATGACACCGGTTATAGACCATTGGTTGCATGTGGCAGCTATACCCTAGATTACTTTTGGCCTGCCTCTCTTGGTCCTCTCCCACCTAGGAAGGACCTCTTGTACCGCACGTATCAAAACTATAAAAAAGGGTGTGCTAGGCCGAAAGTGAGGTTCCCTCCTTTGCCTTATGTTGTTTTGCATAGATCTTTCTTAAAGGCTGACAGTGAGGCTACAAAGGCACGTAAGAGAGAAGAAGAGAAGCAGTCCCAAGATCATCCTTCTTCCCCTTCTGCTGCTCAGCTTGATGCTTCCTCTCGCCATGTCATGGTGCCATCTACTTTTGTCGCGCGCTTAGGAGAGAATCCCATGGTGCCCGCTTGGCGAAAGGCCAAGCGTCTACATTTGAGCTTTTGGTCTTACCCATAGAGCCTAAGCCCATTCAGTATGGTAGACAAAAATCCCCTCATCGAGAGTCCTCTTTGTCTCGGCCTCTACGGCCTTCTACTATTCTTGTCCCCAAAACAATGAACGGGAAGAGGCCTATTGTTGAGGCACTAGAGTCAATTCCTCCTGCAGGTTTCAAGCCTGTTCCCTCTATTCCCATGTAGAATTTTTCCCTTCCACTAGAAACACCCATGGAGGACACTCCCATGGTTGAGCAAAATCCTTTCTTTACTTTGCAAACTCTGGCTTCTGGCTCGAAGAATCGTAGGAACCACCTTTGGCATGAACGCAAGTGTCGACGAAAGGCTCTCCTGGCTGAGTAATCCTCCTCACAGAAGGAGGAAGAGAAGACAATACCTCATGTTGTTTCCTCCTCTCTCCCCTCTTTTGTCTCTAATCTAACTAGTTCTAAATCTCTTCTGGCTCCCGTTGTGAGTGCACATGTGCCCGAAACGGTGCAGGTGTTTATCACTCCTTCTGTGAAGCCACCTCTACTAACTTATGTTTCAAATCTCACCTTTACCAAAGCCCATGGA
The DNA here is from genome assembly GCA_007115665.2 of Sequoiadendron giganteum. Classification (NCBI taxonomy): domain Eukaryota; kingdom Viridiplantae; phylum Streptophyta; class Pinopsida; order Cupressales; family Cupressaceae; genus Sequoiadendron; species Sequoiadendron giganteum. The sequence goes on from CM021106.1 coordinate 53,608,461, forward strand.
TATAGCTAATACTTTGGTTGTATCCACTGCTTCCTCGTCTACCCGCCTTGCTTTGTCTGTGGGGAGTCCACCTCCTCCGATGAAGAAGAAGGTAGCACATGGCCCCTCCAACAATGGAGGACATAAGAAGAGCCCACCTCTTCTGAAAGGTGGCCCTGTGCTGACTTGTTATGTCCTAGTGATGGAACCAACTCGTACCTCCCTCGATTTTGTCACCACTCCCAAGTCTCTCGGTGATCCCAACAATGAACCTCGAGTACAAAATCCTCCATCCACCAAGGTGAAACATGGCACTCCCATCAAGTGTATGTTTAACTCGGTGGATGAAGTTTTGACCTTGTCAACAATCTTCACAAAGTCGTTGACCTTAGACCCACAAGTGTTGAGTGACGAAGACCTCACAGATCCCTCTCCCTTGGCCCTTGTTGTGGGAGGTTTGAATCTCCTCCCCTTAACATTACACCATTGCAGGTTCATCATCCTTCCCCCTATGATGATCTAGAGTGGGAAGCTGACAACCTCTTGGTCGACCAGTTTTAGGGGCAGACCCTTTTCTTGATCTTTAGATTAGATGTATATGTGTGTTGTGATGTGTTCCCATGTGATCATGCTATATGTGCCTGGATGAACCTCATCACCCCTATTGGTGCTTGGAAACAAGCATGGTGATTATGTCATAAACTTTCCTCTATATGTATCTCTATTCTCCCATGTTTGTGATTGACTTTCGATAAATTGGGGACGATGCACAGCGTCGGGAGCATTCAGGCCTCCTTCCATGTTGACCCAATTTTTTATTTTACTGTCTTTCATGCATTCTTCGTGATCTAGTTGGGGATTGATGATCGATCGCCTTGCACCGTAGTTACCTACTAAATAAAAATAAAGAAAGATCTGACCCTGTGAAACTAGATCCCCCTATGCCCTTTATGTGTGATCTTTGTCCTTTTACTTTTCTCTTTATCTTTCTCTCTTCTTTGCTTGAGTTGTCCCTTTCATGTGTGACAACATTGCTTCTACATTTCTTGGTCTTTAGAAAATGCATTCGTTGCCAAAATAATCTTTCCTTGAAGACCCCTTGCACACTTCTTTATTAGAATTGCATTCTCGACTTGAAACCCTAACAAAACATGTTTCCTTCATCATGGGTTCATAAAGAAAGGACTTGGAAACCCTCCTCCAAAGCGAGAATGGTCTTAGTCTTCCCCTTGCATGAGTGCATGTCCTTCCATTCAAATTCCTTGATGAAGTGAACATCTTTCAAAAGGATTCCTTGATGACGAATCGATTAAAGAAAGAAGACATCAGCTTTTGGACGAGCGTATCCCTTGAGTGGACCCCTCCTCTTCATGTTGGGTTCTGAAGGGACCCCTTCAAAATCTTTCAATAAATTATATGGCGTCTAGCCCAAGGGCAACTCAACTAGACCGGTTTCCCATCTTGGCATCTAGTCTGGGGGTAGCCCGACTAGATCGGTTTCACTTCTTTGCGTCTAGTCCGAGGGAGCCCGACTAGACCTACATCGCATCCTTACGTCTAGCTTTCGGGCAGCCCAACTAGACTTCACTCTTCAAACAATGTGTCCCTTGAGTGGACCCTCCTTCCTTTTGAAGCGTTCTCGAGGGACCCCTTTGAAATTCTTGCAACTTAATAGTGGTCTACGTGATTGTCCATTCATAGGTCTACGCAGTCGCTTCCTGACGTGTTCTATCTGTGGGTGAACATGTCGCCATCTCTGACTCTACGGAGTCCCCTTTCTTGGTTTCCTTCATATGAGAGTTCTTGGAGGGTACCTTCCTTGTAGGTCTATGGGTTTGTAAGGCGCTTTCTTGGTTTCCCTCACGTGAGAGTTCTTGAAGGATAACTTCCTTGCAGGTCTACGGGTCTGTAAGGTGATTTCTTGGTTTCCTTCATGTGAGAGTTCTTGGAGGATACCTTCCTTGCAGGTCTGTGGGTTTGTAAGGCACTTTCTTGGTTTCCTTCATGTGAGAGTTCTTGGAAGATATCTTTCTTTCAAGCCTGCGGGTCTGTAAGGTGCTTTCTTGGTTTCCTTCATGTGAGAGTTCTTGGAGGATACCTTCCTTGCAGATCTGGGGATCTGCAATGCACTTTCTTTCTTCAACTTCATAAGTTCTGTAGAACTATGAAGCTCTCTCTTGTTCTTTCGAGTTCGTCAGACCGTGCTCTGCTTCCTCGTCGGTTCAGGTATACATTTCTTTCCTTGTTACTTCTTACTACTCTACTTAACCGAAGCACTCATCAGTACTCATGCTCACTAAAGTGGGGGAAAAATGTATAAACGTGAATTTGCACCCGTAATGCAAATTCCCTTTTACCCCCTTGCACTTTAGAAAACCTAAGGCAGAGGCTTAATTCCACTTAAGCCCACTGCTTGCATCACACTTGGTGCCTGTTTTATGTGTCGATGGGGGCGTTTATGTCAGGGACTCCCACGCAGCACATAGACACCTACACAGCACATGGACTTCCATGCGGCATGCTTACATCCTCAGATGATTCTTGTGGCTGGAGACTATAGAGGCATTACATTTTTTATTGGAAGTTGAAGAGTAACGTCCCTCTTCGGCTGGCCAACCCGAATATGGTCATTTTTCATCATTTCCTTCATAATCTTCACTTTGTCATCCATTGCTCTCTTCGGCAGAAGTTTGGATGGAGTTTTGCAAGATATTGAATCCATCTCTTCACACTTCTCTCCACTCTTTTCAAGCATTCACAAGCTTTGTAGTAGCGCTTTTCACTCCATTACAGAAATTCATTACTCCATCACTCTGATAGTGCGAGTGCAGGACAAACACCATGACGGCAGAGGCTTGAGTTCCTCTCACTCTTCTCCTCCACAAGCCTTGAGCGCTTTAGACAGAGGTGGTAAGCTCCTTTAATCTCTTATATCACCTTTGGCTGAGTAAGAACGTACTATTTGTAGTGTTTTGTGTTTATGTAGCTTGTATTTCCTTTCTTTATCTTTATTACTATCATTGCAAACTTGGTTATCCGTGGAGGTGGAAACACCAAAATAGGGGTTTGATTGAGGCAGGCCCCTAAACAGCCCCAACATTTTCCCTCTTTTTTGTGTGCAGGTGGAGAAGTCTTGGAGCAAGCTGGTGAGGGGACTATTGTGTGAGATCGTCTTCGTCACCCTTGCAGTAATATACTTCCTTTATCACATTCGTCTTTACATTTCACTCTTCTTAATCTCTTTCTATCACTTTAGAGACCTCTAAACTAGGCTGCTAGTCTCTCCTTTAGAGTTTGAATCTCGTCTTTTTGGTTCTTTGTTCGTACAGACTCCAGCGCACCTATGAGACACCAGTGTGCCACACTATCATCCCAGAACCACACTTTTGTCCTTAGATAGAGAGCTACTTGAGATGCAGAGTTGGCTCTGAAATTCGACTCATCTAGTGTCTTTCCAGTTCTTGAGATTGCAGAGTGGTCGAAGGACTTCATAATACTCATCATTCTCATCCCGTTCATTCTAACATTCCTTTAACTGAGGTAAGTTAAGGAAGCCTTTCTACTCTTGGCCTTTCATGACCTGGGGCCTTGCAGTGGTTGGTCCCCCTCTCTTACACAAACACGTAATGGAACCCTACAATAAATTGGATTAGTAGTTTTAGATCAAAATGTCTTCTTCCAACGATTTCCACAAGATGGAAATTAGATATTAGTAACCCAAAAACCTCTACCCTAATTGAATGCAAAAAGGAGAAAATGAAAATCTGAAATTTATACCTTCTTTTTGCTATGACATTCGGATCTGGTGTATAGAGGCTCAAATGTAGTGTCGTAATGTGTTGTAAAAATCAACAGATGCAGTATATAGGACAACGACTGTGACAAATAAAATGTTGACTACGTCGCATAAATCAATGATGAACAATTGCAGCACAAAACCTTTTGCTGCCAAAAACACAAAGATATGAAAAAAACAATAAATTTGATGATGGAAATGATGTAAGAAGACTGTTAGAATGACAAAATGATAACCAAAATCCTAGAAAATGATCAAAAACATAAATAATTGAAGAATTTTGATTTTTCGTAAAACAATAGACAGATGCATCATTCTGGGCAACAGATGTGATGTTGTAGACCTTAGATACATCCTTCCATACAATGATTGCGACATTTGAATGCTTGGTTGAGTCACTACACATGACGATTGCATCACACTTCTTGAAAATCAAAATTTCTCTAATTTTTTTTTAAAAATTGGTTAACTCACATCAAGTTCACCAAATATAGATCGGGTAAAAATTGAGGGAAACAAGCATGAATCAATAATAGCAACCACAAAACTACATAATTCAAGCAATAATGACCCTAGTCCAACATTGAAGTAGAAATGACTATAGAAATCCAATAATAAAGCAATAAACCTCAATTCCTATTCCATAGTTGAATGACCTCCATTGCTCTTCTCCATATTACTTTGTGTTCTTTGATTTGTAGTATCCAATTTGTATGATGAGCTTGATGTTGATGCAAGATAGCTAGATCTCAAAATAGCAATATGATAGCAAAACTTCAAAGATTGTGGTTAGCCTCAAAATGAATTGAAAGCTTGCTTTTATAGAAATACCAATTCAAATGAAGGGTGAGGTTGAATGATGAGGTATGGTGATCGATGGATAAGATTAATTGAGAGGAAAATATTTAATGATGGGAACCATGGACCAAAACTCAAGAAATTGGTTGAGATTTAGGGCTTGGCTAAGAAGAAATAAATTAAATAATGGTAGTAATTAGTTAATTTAGGAGAGGGAAAATGAATAATTAAATAATTAAATGTAATTATTTAATTATAGAAGAAAGGTGGAGTGTTAAAATACTAAATAATTAAAAACAATTATTTAATAATGGATGGAGAGAAATGATAAAATATTTAAATAAATAATGATATATTTAATTATGGAGGGAAAAGGCTAATGAATAATTAAATAATTAAAAATATAGAGGAAAAGAGGGAAAATGATGATTAGTGATGTAATTTAAATAAAATTGATTTATTTAAATTAGTCCAAAGAGGAATAAGGATAAAATGAATTAATTAAATAATTAAGAATTATTTAATTAATAGAAGAATATGACATTAGGAAATAAGTAAATAATTAAAATTATTTAATTATGAAGGAAAGAGGGTGAATTAATGATAAAATGTTGCTTGTAGGATCAAGACATTTTTTAGTGTCTACAATATTATTTAACCTAATCATATAATATTAGTATACATACTTATATGTCATGAGTAAGATATAATTACTATTAATTAAGATCTTAATCTACTCATCAAAAACTTTTAGGAATTACAAAAGGATCTAAAACTATGATAATTACTTAGAAAACTTAATCCTTGACTAAAATTAATCATATAATATATAAGTATTCTAAATTGGGATCATTATTTTCACAATTAAATTCATACTTGAGATTATTTTACCCCTAATTGGAATAATTCTACCTTTGATTAAAAAATTTGATAGTTTTCATTTAGGGTTGATAATTAGGTCACTTAAGGAAAGCCTGGATAGTTAGGGATTAAATGTTCTAGTTGGCTCTAGTTATCTTAAGTCATTAGTTTTTCAAATTTTCTCCAAGTTTTGTTGATTGGTTTCTTTATTGGGGCAATTCCTCAATTTATCCAATTCTCTATTTTTTCTTAACTTTCCTCATTTGATTTAAGGAAAATAGGGACAATGTAAGGTAATAAATTACAATTACCTCAAATTTATTTATTTATTGGAAGCACTTCAATACCACATTTATTAATAAAAAATAAATGTTAAAACACATATAAAGGTTTATGTTAGATTTAATGAAGAATTAATTGCAATGGTAAGCCTAATTTAAGAACAAAACACCATTATGATAAAAAAAAATTCAAGAGAATACAAATGAAAATAAAAAAAAATTATTCCACATTCTATGCTACCAAATTTTCTCTAGGATTATATTTGAAGAGGCATAATGTGTAAAATTTAAATAATAATTAATTTAATCCAATATCACAATATAAGGACAACATATTGAAACATATAAATTCATGTACATACATTATTGTTATATATGGGAGCCTCCCAATTTTTCTTAATTCATAAGTGTTTTCTTTCATTCAAAACTATAGTCCTGAACCTAGAACCATTTCTAAAAATATTATTAAATATATCAACGGTTCCCCACAGAGAAAAAGTTGGAAATGACACAAAATGAAGCAAAAGAGCATATTGAAATACATAGTGAAATGCACTCATAGTCAACATATGTATAATCCATGAAATACTCAAATATGTATAGTAGAATGTACTCATAGTTAACATATAAAATAATTACATCATAGTCCATGAAATATATACTAAAATGTACTCATAGTCAATGTAAAATAAATATATGTCATAGTCCATCTAACTCATAGTCTATAAACAAATATCAAATTATATTCTATGCTTTACCATTACCAAAATGGAGAGGCCTCTGTGTTCCATGTGAAGTAGATGCACTTGGCTCACACTATAGAAGAGAAAGAAACTTGAAATTAGATAAAATTTATAAAAAAAATGCTACATAAGAGTATATTTTTATTAATATTTTAAAAAAGGATTACTTTTTCTATCTACAACCAAGAGCTTAGCTAATTCTCTCATTCCCAACAATCCAAAAGGGAGCCAATTATCAAAATGGAGGCAACACAAACCATCCCACACAACCAAAATCAGCTTACAAAATTGTAATGTCCCTTTCCTAGCTTTTCTCAACAATTGTCAGGGTTAGCCTATTTAGTTGTTCCCGTAGGCTAACAGAGTGTGGTTAGGGAACCTTGGTAACCATTTATCCAGCTTGGTGCGATTGGCATTAATATTTCAATTTTCTTATGGTCCTATGTAATTATTTAAAATAGCATTATGTTATTAAAGTTAAATTAAATTATTTGACTTATGTTATTTTAATAAATTGACTTCTCAAAGGGGGCCATGGGAGACATAAGTGAAAATTAAATTATTAAAGGTTATAACTTAAAGTGCAATGCCTAGGGAGACATAAGGGGGGGAAATAATTTAAATTTAAATCTTTTAAAACCCTAAAAGAAGGCGTTAGGGTTTGGAATGGCTTTATAAGAGCTTTTGAGCTCATTATTACATTATGTTGGATGAATATTTGATATTTCTCAAATTCTTTGAGGAGACTATTCTTCTCAGGGTTTGCGGGGATGAAATCCCTCACGGACATCATCTCTGACGTTGGTGAGAGATCTAATCTTCAGGATTCTAAGGTGGTTTCACATAGGGAATCATAGTTGGGCTTACAGGAAGAGTTTGTACTTCCATATTTGTTGATTACATTACGTATCAGATTTGTGGAGGATGAATTAAGGATTTTTGGAGAAGTTTGATGTTGTTATTTCATCCTCATTGTTGGTTCAAACCATTGCTTATGTTGGTTGTACCACTTCAAGGAGGGGTGTGAGGTTTTACATGTTGGTCGCCTAGGGTTTGGAATATTTATTTGGGGGTTTGGTGGCGCTTAGGGCTAAGGAGCACTCAACCACTTTGAGGATAACAGAGACATCAATTTTTGAAGGTTGAATCCATCATTTCATGGCTTCTAGTTGCTAGTTTCTTCTACAACACATTGTCAAAGTGGCTAACTTTTTTTGGGTATGTTGAATTTAGTTATTAGATGATATTTTATGAATTGGGTAGTCATCATATTCGAGAAATCCTCAATAATTTGGTGTAATACAAATTTGGAATTTTCAACCAATTATATTGTTGAATATAAATGAAATTTCTAAGTTTTCTTTTTGTTGCAAGTTCTATTATTTTTTCACTTAATTTTCTATTCAAAGAAATTTTAAATATTTTCAAAACACAAGGACAACAATCAACAAGAATCAGAATTAGAATAGGTGAAACAGGGCTACCTATTACAATGATATCAGAGCTTGGATCTTGCTAGCTTGTAGGGTTCATGAGTGACATGTATAAGAGGCACATTGCAAGAGAGGAGAGAAAACAAATTCAGTGGGCTCAACCTTATCTAAAACAAGACACTCTATCAGCTACAATAGTAGCAAAGCAATGTAACATTGAGGTAGATTCAACTAGCACAATGGGTGATAGAGGTAGAGATGATAGGGATAACGAGGAACCTAGTACCCATGATATGCTCAATGATATGATGAGAGGGAAACGAGAATTCCAACAGGGGATACAATAGACTTTGGCACAAATAAAAACCTTATCGACACAACATGTGGTCAGGAAAAATAACAACAATGATGGCAATAACAAAGTTAACAATGAGGGAAACAAAGGTCACGATAGGAACAATGGTAATGGTGAAACTTTAGTGAATGATAGAAGGGAAAATCAACATGATAAAACCTGAACAACTCATTATAGGCCTCTAATGCCTAACTTCCAGCTGAGATTCAATCCTCAGATAGACAACGAACCCACCGAACAGGAGCTACAGTATCAACTTTTAGAGGATTGGAGGAATTCAGGATTGAATTTCTAGGTTGAAATGTATTTTTGAGATTACGTGGATGTCAGGATGAAGCATCGGCCTCATAGAGGTTGCAGACATCAAAATTAGGAGTTACAGTAGAAGGTGGGTAAGTTGTCCATTACTTACTTCGATGTTTCAGGGAAGACTACAGCAAGAGCATGGGTTCGAAAGTTAGACACATACTTCCAACTCAACCTGATGTAGGAGGACGAGGCTATCAAGTATGCGGCTTTACACCTAGATGGTATTGCTCATGAATGGTGGCATCATGGGATGATTACCATGGGGCATGATCAGATTGATACATATGTTGAGTTCATAGAGAGGCTAATAGATAAATTTGATATGAAAGACCCTAAATTGCACTTTAAGGACTTAGCTCAACTCAAACAGTGGGACACTATGGATAGCTTTGTTGTGGAGTTCCAAAGACTTTCGGTGCTACTTATAGATATCTTAGAGAGGAGGTTGATTGTTCATTTTATTGATGGGATCTCAAATCCCTTACGTGGTTGGGTTAAGGGACTTAATCTAGCTACATTGTAGGAAGCCATCAAGAAGGCAAGGGATATGAAATCTTCTACTTCCATAAGTAAATTCCAATCTAAGGAATTTATGCATAAGAAAGATAAAGACAAGAAGCATTTTCAATGTGACTCCCATCCACCAAAACAATTAAAAAAATTGAATAATGATCAACTTAATGAGCTTTGGAGGAAGCAATTGTGTTTCCATTGTAGGGAACCCTAGGAAAAATCACATTAGTGTAGTGTAAAAGCTAAATCCAAACAATTGGAATATTTTTTTGTTGATGAAACAACATTAGAAAAATCATATTAGTAGTTTGATTTGGAGAGCAGTGTTGTGGAAATTTCCTCGGGAGAGGAGTTAGAGAAGGATGGAACCATTTCCCAACTCTCTAGAATCCAGAAAGTAGTTACGTTCAAGGTGAGGTGTTTTATAGGGGCAGTGAATCATAGCTTTGATTGACACAAGTGCCACACATAACTTCATTGATGAGAAGTTTGTGGCTAGAAGAGGTCTAAAGAAAGAAGAGCACGATGGGTTTAAGGTGATGGTAGGTGATGGTATTTGATGCTTATAAACTTTCTTGCACTTGAAAGGTTTCAAATCTGAAAATCCAATTAGGTGAATATGAATTGGTAGATGAATTCTATGTTGTCAACATAGGGGACACTGATATGGTTATAAGGATGCATTGGATGAATTCTCTTATGGAGTTATCATTCAACCTTCAGAAAATAGAAATGAAGTTTGAGGCCAATGGGATGAAAATATTACTTAGAGATCTATTAGATGGGGGGCCTCGAGTGGTGTCCTTCAAAAGGATGGAGCGACTAATCAAACATGAGCAGGTTGAGTGGGCAGTTGAGTGTCACATCATGCCTACGGTTGCAGATCAACAAAAGAATAATTACCATCCAAACATCTAGAAGTTAGTATCGCAACATGGTATGATATTTGTGAGCATTCCTCTTGGTGTGATGCTAGATAGAGGGATGGAGCATATCATAGAGTTAGAGGAAGGTACTAAACCAGTGATGATAACCCCTTACCGACACTCAAAGAGACACAAATATGTAATAGAAAAATCAATCAAAGAGTTATTAGATATGGGGCATATAAGACCCAACAAAATCCATTTTGCTTTAATAGTAGCGTTGGTAAAGAAAAATGATGGGACAATGCAGATGTGCATTGATTCCCAAGAATTGAACAAAAAGACTATTAAGAATAGGTATCCTATTCCAGAGATAGATGAGTTGATCGATGAGCTGCATGGAGCTTTTTATTTCTCCAAGATAGATTTCAGGTCAAGTACCATCAATTTCGGATGAGGAAAAAGGGCATAGAGAAGATGGCTTTCAGGTGCCATTTTGGGCATTTCGAGTTCTTAGTGATGCCCTTTGGTTTGAAAAATGCTCCTACTACCTTTTAGAGTTGCATGAATCGGGTGTTTAGGAATCAGTTGAGGGAAATTGTCCTGATATTTTTTGATGATATCCTGATCTTTAGCAAAACTTGGGAGGAAAACTTGCAGCATCTTATGGAGGTTATGAGAATTTTGGAGAGTGAGTCTCTTAATGCGAAGGAGTCCAAATGTGACTTCGGTATGACAGAGCTTTTGTACCTTGGTCACATCATCAATGCAGAGGGGGTAAAAGTTGATCTTGAAAAGATCAAGGCCATAGTTGACTCGCCCCCACCAACAAATCTCACTCAACTCAAAAGGTTCTTTGGTTTGTGTGGGTTCTACAGGAGATTTGTTAAAGGATTTTCTCAGACTGTAGCTCCACTCACAGATTTAACTAAGGGAGATTTTGAATGGATGGATTCAGTGCAGAGATGTTTTCATCATTTCAAATAGGTGATGTCATTGTGTCCAGTATTAGCCACACCCGACTTCTCCAAACCGTTTGAGGTAGAGTGTGATGCATTAGTAGAAGGGATAGGTGATGTTTTGATGCAGGAGAAGCACCCTATTGCTTTTGATAGCAAAAAATTGAGGGGTGTGGAGAAAATCTATTATGTTTATGATAGGGAGATTTTGGCCATCATGCATGCCTTTGTCCAAGCTTAGACCATACCTTGTTGAGGGTAAATTTATTATTAAAACTGACCATAATAGTATCAAGTATTTCATGAATTAGAATGATCTCAATGGTAGGCAGCATAAGTGGGTAAGCAGATTATAGGCATATGATTGTGATATTGTATATGTCAAGGTGAAAAAGAATGTAGTTGCTGATGCACTTTCTAGGAGGCCTCACTTATGTTCTCTGGTGGATATTTCTGATGATTGGAGAGAGTTGATTGCAGCAAAATATGTCAAAGATTATTGGGCAACAAGGATTGTAGAGGGCACAATTCATGATGATAGGTATACAATTCTTAATGAATTGATTATTTATAAATATAGGATTTATTTGGTGCCTACTTCTCAGCTTAAGGTGAATTTATTGAGAAAAAATCATGATGCACCTATGGTTGGTCACCTGGGGTTTTTAAAGACATACAGGAAAATTCAAGAGAGATTCACTTGGAAAGGGCTTAAAAATGAAGTCCTTAAGTATGTCAAGGAGTGCCCTACCTGCTAGAAGAACAAGAATGAGCATACCTATCCATCTAGACTACTTTAACCTTTACCCATTCCTAATAAAAAATGGGAGTGCATTTCCATGGACTTCATCACTAGATTACCCAAGGTATAGTGCGAGGACTGCATATATGTCAAGGTTGACAGGTTGACCAAATTTTCCCACTTCTATACAATATCAGGGACATATACTACAAAACAAGTGGTTGATATCTTCTTTGGAGAGATATTCAGATTGCATGGGATGCCTAGGAGTATAGTTAGTGATAGGGACAGTAAGTTCCTCAATCTTTTTTGGCATGAGCTCTTCAAATTGAGTGGGATTGAACTCACTCCTAGCACTAGCTACCACCCGTACACAGATGGATAGACAGAGATAGTGAACAAATGGGTGGAAGGGTATCTCACAAATTATGTGTCAAGACGACAAAGAGCTTGGATCAAATGGTCGCACATAGGTGAATATTGTTCCAATACTACCTATAATATGTCCATCAAGATGTCTTCATTTATGGATTTGTATGGGTATTAGGCACCCAACTAGTACTTGTATTTGTTATGTGGTGATAGCATATTGCCTAAGGCAAGAGACTTATTGTAGGAAAGTCAAGATGTGATGAAATCCTTGAAGGAAAATTTGCAGCAGGCACAAAATCAATAGAAGATTTATGTAGATCATCATTGCATAGAGCATAGTTTTGAAGTTGGGGACATGGTGTATTTGAGGCTTCATCCTTATAGACAATCTTTTCTCAAGAAGAGAAATGTTGATAAGTTGAAGCCCGGGTTTTACGGTCCTTTCAAGGTGACCAAGAGAATTGGGGAGTTCACCTATGAGCTAGACTTGCCAACTAACAATAGATTCCATAATGTTTTTCATGTATCTAGGCTCAAGAAGGTGATAGGTCATAATGTGGTTCCTTCGTCTAATTTTCCACCCTTGGATGAAGAGGGTAAGTTTATTTTCGTTCTTGAGGCTATCATAGATTCCAAAGAGTGGACTCTTCGAAGAAGAGTAATCAGGGAATACTTATCAAATGGAGGAACTTACCAATAGACGATGCGACATGCGAAAATGAGAAAATTTTGCAGCATCCAGAGTTGAGATTTCTTGAGGGAAAGCAATCTTGGGAAGGGTAGACTATATTGTCCTCTTCCTAGCCTTTCTCAGTAGTTGTCAGGGTTAGCCTATTTAGTCATTCTCGTAGGCTAACAGGGTGTGGTTAGGGAACCTTGGTAACCATTTATCCAGCTTAGTGAGGTTGGCATCAGTATTTTAGTGTTATTATGGTCCTATGTATTTATTTAAAATAACATTATGTTATTAAAGTTAAATTAAACAATTTAACATGTTATTTTAATAAAGTGACTTCTTGAAGGGGACCATGGGAGTCATAAGTGAAAATTAAATGATAAAAGGTTATAACTTAAAGTGTAACGCCTAGGGAGACATAAGGGGGGGAATAATTTAAATTTAAATCTTTTAAAACCCTAAAAGGATGCATTAGGGTTTGGAGTGGAATTATAAGAGATTTTGAGCTCATTCTTTCATTATGTTGGATGAATATTTGATATTTATTAAGTTTTTGGAGCAGACTATTCTTCTCGGGGTTTGTGGGGATGAAATCCCTCGTAGGCATCATCTCTGACATTGATGAGAGATCCAATTTTGGGGATTCTATGGTGGTTTCACACAGGAATCACAATTAGGCTTATAGGAAGAGTTTGTACTTCCATATTTGTTGATTGCATTGCATATAAGATTTATGGAGGATGAATTAAGGGTTTTTGGAGAAGTTTGTTATTATTATTTCATCCTCATTGTTGGGTCGTACCATTTCCTATACTGTTCATACCATTTCAAGGAGGGGTGTGAGGGTTTACATGTTGGTCTCCTAGGGTTTGGAATATTTATTTGGGGGTTTGGTGGCACCTAGGGTTGAGGAGCACTCAACCACTTCAAGGATAGTGGAGACATCAGTTTGTGAATTTTGAATCCATCATTTCATGGCTTCTAACTGTTGATTTCTTCTACAACACATTGTCAAAGTGGCTAAATTTTTCTAGGTATGTTGGATTTAGTTATTAGATGATATTCTATTAATTGGGTAGTCGTCATATTTGAGATATCCTCAATATTTAGGTTGTAATACAAATCTGGAATTTTCAACCAGTTGTATTGTTGAATATAAGTGAAATTTCTAAGTTTTTCCTTTGTTGCAAGTTCTATTATTTTTGCACTTAATTTTTTGTTCAAAGCAATTATAAATATTGTAAAAACAAGGAAAATAATTAGCAAGAATCAAAAGTAGAATAGGTGGAACAGGATTGCCTATTACAAAAATTACCTCACAAAGCTAGAGACAAACACAAAAATATTATACCATAATTAAGATGCTTTATCTTATTCATCACCATTCTTCTATAGATAGTTTATAAAGTCACCAACCTAGGAAGAATCCTGAGTTGGTTCTAGACACAACCATTTCTTTAGAAACCTTACCCCCTCCAACACTTGTGACTGATGAAGCAACAGGTCGACACATTTGATATCCAGCAAGAAAGGGTTGAGCTTAACCACCACACTCGGTACATTTAGTGGACCCATGTCTCTTGGCCTTGGAATTATTGCTCCCAACTGAGAAAATACCACTACCTCTCTGAGGCCTCCCAACATCTTTGGCTTCACCATCTTCTTTGTTATATGTAAAACCTCATTCTTTAGCAATTAGAGATCCAACAACACTGCAAAAAACCGAGAGGATATGTCTGTATCCACTCTATATATTTTATTCACCGCCAAGAACACATGCCCCAACACCAACTTCATTGCTCCAAGTGACCAAAAATCATTCACAAGCAGGATTCTCCTCAGCATGAGCTCTAGAACTTCACCCAAAAAAGTTATTTTTCACCGAGATCTAACCAACCTTATAGGGGTGTCCATTACACTATCCTCAAAATAATCCATACAAAATGAATGCTTGGCCTTCGAATTCATCCTTTAAAGATTGGTTCACTCATGTCCAGGATTTCCAATTAAAAGCTTTTCAAATTACAATATGTTTTTCCAACACTTCTAGACTTATAATATCATCTCGCGGTCTTCTTGCAAGGACGAGAGCCAGACATAATAAATACTTCGCTATAACTCCTAGAGATAGCCCATGTGTTGAAATAATTAAACTGGCTTGAGTGATAAGAACCTCTAATTAATCATTTCCACACATCAAATTGGCTCATGTGAAGGAGTAAATCCAAATTCTCACGTGCATGTTCCATAATGCAATGTTATTTCATCATTAAATTTAGGTCGAAAGAGTAAAGGAAGGCACATGAGCTTCAAACAACACTCCCACTTGTCACACGGTTGCACCACCTCACAAAAAATGCTCAATAATGGTGTACTGAGTAGTGTCAAGGTGCCACATGTATATAGATCAGCTCTGTTACTGCCACTTGTCAGCCCATTGCACCCCACCTCCACAAAGTTCAAACATGGTGCTAGAGATAGTAAGCAGGTGTCACCTGCTTATAGGTCAATTCGACGAAAAAAATTTGTGTGATTTAATACCAATAATATTTGTCCTAACTATCCATCACAACACATCACAACAAGGGCTCAGGTGTGGATCCGGGGATAGCAACCTAGAACCACATGCATAAGGCCCAAATCTAGCTTTTCCACATGTTAGCCTAGCACAGCTCTCCACAACAAAGGTGTGAACATAGTGTAGAATGAGTGCCATGTGTACATGGAACTAATCACAATACTTTGATTGATTTAACACCAACTAAAAATGCTAAATTTTGACTAATGCACAAGCTAAATCGAGCAGCCATGGAAGCATATGATGTAGATCCCTACACATACAACACCCCATATGCAGCCAACTCCAACATCCCTTCCTGTCACATAAATTTATCACATGTTTCTACCAACAACAACCATTAATCCCTAGGAGGAAAGGGATAAGAATGTTTCTTGAATACCCTATCTGCACAAAGGTTTGCTAATTTTTCTGCTTTAGTATTGGCTTCTTTGTATGTTTGTTTAACCACATAGCGTTCAAACTTCCCCAATAGTTAAACAAATCTCTCCACCAAACCTTACAGCTTCCAATCTGAAATCTTTCCTGACTTGGGAGTGCTTATCACCAGTGATGAATCACCTTCCATTTCATTGCTTTTGAGACTTAATTCCTGGTAGAACTAAAGTCCCTGTATGATCGCCTGTAGTTCTACTAGATTATTTATCCCATCTAGAAGAGGGGTCAAAACTTCACCCACTAAAGCCCCTTCCCAATTAAAAATTATGCAACTAGCACTTGACCTTCCTAGATTCCCTCTTGATGCCCCATCAAAGTTTAGTTTGACCCATGATTGAGAAAGAGACTTGCAAGATGCCTTGGCATGAAACCATTTTTTTCCCTCTACCCCTTACTTCCAAATTCTAAGATATTGATACCAAACCACCCAAGTCTCAATTTTGCATCTTATTTTGTGAATTCAAATTTTTGAGGGTTTAGCCTTAAAACGCTACTATTCATAACCACAGCTATGGCTACCTCCACCTTGTGTTTAAAAATATGATGTGTTCATTTTCTTGCCTTGGAATACTCTCCTATTCTTCTCTTTTCAGATCTCCCATATTAGGATATATGGGCTAATTAGCCATATACATGAATACATCTCTATTTTTCAACAAGGGTCGTGATTTGAAAAGGGACATAATGTCATTTAGAAGGGCACCTACCCAACCATTTTTCATGCATAGACACTTCCAACACCTTTGAGAATAGGGGCATCCAATCAACAAGTAATTTTATTCTTCCTCACTTGATTTTCACATTACACACCACAATAGGTTGTGATAGTCCATTCTGCTAAACCTATCTGTAGTCAAAATCCTTCCCTATATTGCGGTCCAAGAAAAGGCCCTAGATTTATGAAGGCATCTGCTATCCTAACATAATTTCCATGGGATTGAGTTCCTCCTATCCTATTTCCATAGCACCAAGAAGCCATCCTTAGTGTTTTACTGCCCTAAACTAGCAACAGTCCAAACCAGCCTATCCTTTCCCTCCCAAATAGTTATGGTTATGTCCATTGTAACTATATGGTTTCAATGATTGAAAGATTGAGCTTTTTTAATTCCTTCCATTGCCATATGAAAATCCCATCAACACGGTTGATCTCCAAGTAATCTCTCGCATTCATTCCCCAAAGTTGCGTGAGTAGACCTTTCACATGCTACATGTTTGCCAAACTATCAATAATGGGGTACCCCCCACAAGTCCTCCCAAAATGGAGTCATGATGCCATCACGAATGTACCATGATAAGAACTCTATTATTAGCATCCTGCACTCCATAAAATTCAAAATTCTTAAACCTTTAGGAAGGGTGGCGTAAATGAAGATGTTACTCTCCATGTCATTCCCTGGGTATTTATTCTAAAAAATTTGAACCCATTTTGACTTACTATCTATGTACATCTTCTAGATCACCTAGTCCCCCAAAGCTTTGTTTTTCCTCAAAAGATACCTTAATCATGTTTCCCCAACCTCCTTCACTTTACAAATTTTGTCTTATGCAATTAGCATGAACTTTCTCTTGTATGCATTTCCTTTCTAGAATAAATTCCTCATATTTTGGTTTAAATTTTGATATGTCCCCTTGGGAAAAGCTAGACATGACAATAATAAATTGGAAGCATAGAAATAACAACCTTTAGCATAACTAACCTGTTAGCCCATGATAGACACTACCCCTTCCATGATGACATCTGATTGTTTATTTTTCTTACCAGGGGATCCCATAATTTGCCACTACCCACTCCTTTTGCAGAAGGCAAGCCAAGCTATGTAAAGGGTAATTGGCCTTTTTTCAATTTAAATACTCTAAGAATATCTTGCTCTTTGCGCAAGAAGGGTAATGGAAAATATTGTTCAAGACATAGAATACTAAGAGGGGGGAGGTTAATCAGTATTCCATTAAACCATTCAAATATTATGTTGGCAGATGGTCAACACTCCCCTCGGGATTCATGACATGGACTAACTGCCTCCCATGGATCTGTTAACTTTGGCAATTGTATTGGGCATTAACAGGTTGATCTTTTGGTGCAACGGAAACTATGGGCCAACAAATGGTATCAGAGCCAAAGGTGTCGGATTCAAATCCCCTCAGGTAACGCTGAGGGGGAGTTTGTTGGCAAATGGTCAAAGCTCCCCTCGGGATTCGTGACATGGACTAACCGCCTCATGTGGATCCGTTAACTCTGGCAGTTGTATCGGGCATTAGCAGGTCGATCTTTTGGTGCAACGACAACTGTGGGCCAACATATTAACCAACCAATTACCAAAACATATTCAACTACAATAATGAATGAAAGCATGAAACATCCACAAAATCACATAACACATGAAAACCAAGATTTTTACGTGGAAAACCCAAAATTGAAAAAACCATGGTGAGGGTTAGCTCACAATATATTATATCTGAATATAGTATATTGTAGAAATGCTCACTACAAGTGGACTCACTATCCAGTGGAATCACTACCCACAAATAATAAGATAGAAGAAAGAATAGGTGACTACACAACCTATTTGAACTTATATAATAACATCTATCATATGTTGGATTACAGTTCCAATGGAGTACAAAAACAATCTTTGCACTGATTGTGGATGAACACTCTGCTTTGCTTTGTATTCACACACTTTTGATCAAATTCACATCATACACATGTAGGTGGAACCATAAATGTCATTTTTCACTCATTACTCGCACACACACACACTCACACACACACCCACACACCAAAATCAATCCACTACTTATTTCCACATCAAGTGTAATATCAATTAGGTTGGCCTAATTGGATGTAACACACAAAATTGAACATGTCATCCTCAAAACATTTTATCTAGCCTTTGTGCCTTAATTCAAAATTTAATTCGCCTTAGGATAGGTCAAGAACAACCTAATATAGATTCTAGATAGGATTGCAACCCATATAAATCCTTCAAACATGTTAGATCGGCCCCAAATAAGACCTAAACACAAAAACCTTCATTTGTACACACAATTCACCACACCTGGAACTCAAAACACAATCCCATCTAGAATTCCCACTCAACTGACATCTGAAAGCTTATCTTCAATAATGCAACTCAAAATAATCATCCACGAAGGAATGCGGAATCTCCCACACTAACACCCTATATAGAAAATAACTACAATATACATAACTAAATGTTATCATTCATATCTTGCAGGATACTTCACTAAACAAGAAAAAATCTTGGATTTAGATGCATCTGATGATCACCAAAAAAAAAAAAGAATCGTAGAGTGATATCTCTGTTTGCGGTGGACTGCGAACCCAAAAACGTACGCACTGAACCACTATACTGGCAGATTTGATACATAGGAAATTTTTTGAGTAGCTATACTTTCCGAACCAACTTATCCTATACCAATTTCTTCAAAAACACTTCTAAATAATACTAGAATGATCCACAACAATGTTGGCATCAATGACAACACTGGATCATGCAAAATATGTATACCATGCTCATGTTGTCGGACAACATCATCAATGAAAAATTTCCAACAATCTCCCCCTTTTTCATTGATGGCAACATGCTTACCAAAAACATTCTCCAAAAAAATCTTGTTTTCCCCAAATATCTCACCAAGTAATTTTATGAATATCTCTCCACCTTTGACATAAATAGCAAATGGTGTGCCAATACCAAAAAAAAATTGTGTACCCTTCAGATGTACAAACAGAAATAACTAGAAGAATGTGCTAACTCCCCCTTAGGAAGTTAACCAAAATCTTCTATATTTTCCGCATGTTTGCAAAAGGATTTGAAAACTTGAAAAATGCATAAAAAGTAGAAATAGTCAACCCGAAGATGTTGACCCTTGAAGCTTCTGTAAGATAACTTGCCAAGAAGATTTACCTTCTTCCCAATTTTTCTTTGCTACTACAAGTGGTTTGTACTATGATTCAAGCGCCACCAAGGTTTCCTCTCCTTCCGGAGTACTGGGAGTAATATTTATCTTTGAAGTCCTATTTGTACTAGCAAGGGCACTTGAGACAAGTATATACTTCATCTTCAGCAAGTCCCTTAGCTTCTCAAATTTTTTGATGATTTCTTCTTTTTGGCTCTGCAAAGTGAATTATTTGTCATGTAAGTCTATTATAGCAATTCAAAATTGTTCATCTTTATCCTGTATCGGATCATAAGCATTTGATGCACTGCTTATTTGAGTCTCAAATGCATCCATGGCATCCTTTATGATTTATGTGGCAACCAACCACTTCATACAATATAAAAATAAAGTCTTTGCTTCTTATTCAAAGGCTTGCACATCCTTCAAACTTTCTTCAACTTCGTTGTGTGCAGGTGCACATTTCTCTATGATATCCACTAATTTATTTTTATTAAGCCTCAACTCAACTTTTGTTTCAGCTTGTTTTCTTAAGTTTGGAGGCATATTCCTTGAAGTTCTCCATTGCAAATAATGATGTATCAATGGGGGTCATCTCCTACAAAAAATTTACAACTTCATCCATCAATTCAACACTCTTTTGGTATGTTTTAATGATCTCTTTTCTTGTTGGTGTGTGAAAAAATTCTCCTAGCTGCAACTTGTGAATGGGAGATATTTTCTCTAGATCTACACTGCCTTGTTGCATGGGAAATTGTAGCAATTGAGATGAGACAACCAATAGGAATCTTACTTGCTTATACAAGAGATGTTTCAAAGGATTACCAAAGGGAGATTCACCAATATTTTCTTCTGCGTCAACAGTTCCATCATTGATCTCATGCTCATATTGAGCATCATCTATGTGCATATCTCCTTCCATATTTGGTTCTAGGGTATTAAGGTCAACATTTAGATCTTCTTCAAAAGCCTTCTTGGCTTCCTTCACCTTTTCCCTCTTTTGTATTCTGAATACTTATATCTCTTTCTTCACTCACTTCATACTATTTGTATCTACAATATGAATTCTCTTTCTTTTTCTGATCAAATGGACTTCATCCTCTTCCAATTCTTCTTCCTCAACAACATTGACACCAATTTCCTTCTGTCTTGAAGCTTTCTTATTTACTCTTCTTCTTGTAGCAACAGGGGTACTGAAGTACCAATTTTTTTACTTCTACCCTAGTGGCATGGATTACCGAAGGGGATTTCTCCCTTACTGAAGGACTATCTATGGATTTCCTCTTTTCACCAGCTGCAAGTAGCAATGTTGTAGCTAATCTATCTGATCCCTTAGAGCTACCTAAGGATTTTTTTGTAGTCTTATCAACTCTAGCTCTATCTCTCACAAACCTAAATTTTTATTTTGAGATGTCAAGCTCTTTGGCATATATGTCTACCTCAGCATCAACATTTTTACTCATCTGTGGTTTCTTAAATTCCAAGTGAACTTCCATTTAATTTTCTTCATAATTCCCATACCTTGGCCTACTATGGTATTTATGACTTGAAACATATAAAAAATAGGGGTTCATCAAGGTGAATGAATAAAGATGATAAACCACTAATTTTATCTATGTAACATTCAATTATGAGGGTAAAAACATGCAAATAACAATCATAAATCAATCCTAACTATTATAGCAACTATAAAGGGAGTTTTTAGAGCTTAAAATGATATGTACCATGCTACAAGAAGCCTATTTTTTGGGCACAAAGGACTCATTCGCCTTTAGTGGCGAATGGGTCCTTTCTAGGGTTTTTGAAACTGAGATCTGGGTTATTTTCCTTGATTTATGCACTCTTAGATTCCCAGTTGTCAGCTCTCAAAAACCTATGAATAAATTTTGTAGCTTCAATTCTTCATTCTTTCACTACAAAGTTCAATCTTGCAACTTGACAATTTTAACAATTTTTCTCTAAGCTTCTTCTCCACTTGATCTTCAACCTGTAAATCTGTAAATACACACTCAAGTGGAGGAAAAAATGTTCATTGTTAGTGAATAGGGGTTTGCCTAAGTCAAACCCCTTGTAGGTAATTAAACCAAATGATGAAATAATTAAATTGAATTATGAACATGAAATGATGCAATGTTGATACCTTGGGAGTTTTCTTGGAAGATAAATCTACAATCTAACATGTAGTGGCCATGAAGAATGTAGATCTTGATCCTTGAATAAAGTGTATAACAATGTATGTAAGTATATCTTCAATGCTACATTCGCTATCTTAGCTCAACAACATGAATGAATGCACTAAACCCTTGTCATGATGGAATGATCTTGAATTGTTGCAATAAAACCTTGATAATCTACCTTGAAATGCCTTTGAAATGCTCTTGAAGTGCTCTAATTATCTTGTGGATGTACTCTTATTATAACTTGGACTTTCTAGGAGAAACAATGTGAATTAACCCCATATTTATATTAAATCAAGAGATTAATCTCGAAATTCAAATAATTCAAGCTGACACCAGATCTAGAAACAAACATTATTAAAATCTTGCCATAGTGAAATTCAAAAAGAGGTTCCTCATTAAGGGAGGACCCATTCGCCACCTAGGGCGAAGGGGTTTTGGCACTATTTTCTAGTACCTTGCCTTCGGGGAATGAAAGAACATAAAAAACCCATGTAGAATCTACAAATAAATGGGGGTCCTATAAAGGGAGGACCCATTCGCCACCTAGGGTGAATGGGTCCTAGAAAAAATTTCTAGGACCTCAAACTTTCCCAATTAAATGTTATGTAATTTGAATTATGGGTGTTGGGATAGATCTTCGGGAGGTGTCTGATGCAGAGCAAGGTGGAGGTTTTCAATTCAATCACAAAAGAACGAACTTTGCAAATTCAAATCCCTAACTTGGTGGTTTTCTCACAAACTCTTCATCTTCCCTAGTAGTACTCCAAACAGGTAATTTTCATTATATCTCTCCAAGAAGAACTCAAACCCAAAATTGAAACACAATTTGAGATCCCCTTTTTTCCTCTTAGGAACATATCAAATTTGTAGGTGCTTGTTTTGTAACAACACCCTCTAATTATGACTGCTACGCTGCTACAAAGCCTAATTAGGCCTATTTTACAAAGCAGCAATGAGATTTGCAATATCCAATCTCCTATTCTCCACTCCAAGGTTACTAACAGGTCACATGGGGTCTATTCATGCACATTTTATCAACTGAAATCATCTTTTAATCTTCTATCTACAAAACCCTACTTCTACATATCTTCCCGAGCCTAATACATTGAGATATTAGGCTAGGGCAGCATCCAGCTTGCCCCAAACTCCATCCCATGTATCTTCCAACCCTAACAACATTAAGATCATCCTAACT
Source organism: Sequoiadendron giganteum (assembly GCA_007115665.2). Lineage (NCBI taxonomy): Eukaryota > Viridiplantae > Streptophyta > Pinopsida > Cupressales > Cupressaceae > Sequoiadendron > Sequoiadendron giganteum. The sequence continues at coordinate 53,631,456 of CM021106.1, forward strand.
ACTCCCATTCCACCTATTTTCAGAATTTTCCACTGGTCGAATGGTTCCCTACTTCATGTTTTTTTCTCTCAAACCCTCAAAACTAGGGCTTTCTGGCTACTTTTCATAAATTACTTTAAACTCACTCCTATCTCAATGAAAAATGATGAAACCAAAACCAGAAGGTAGCTAATTCATCTCTTCAACAATTCCAATGAAAATTATATCATCAGCAGATAGTACGGAGTCGTACAACTTGCTGTAGCAACAAAAACACAAGATAAAAACATAGAAAATAGAGTTGCTCTTATTGCTTGATCACCAAAAATGTCTCCAGAAACTTTCCTCAAGCTTTTCAAGGCATATTTAAACTTTTACAACCATATTCAATTTTTTCAAACTGTCTTTTGAATGTTTGACCCTTCAACTTCCATACAAGCCAAAAAATGCAAAGTTACTATGCAACATTTGCAAAAAGTGACAATTTTTAACACAACTGACCCCACATGACAAAAAAACATTAGAAATGGTCTAAATAGACCTTATTACACCCAAATACATGACTCAACATCACAAAACCAACATTTGACCCTAATTATAGCATTAAGACTAGTTGCCCCTGCACCATACTCCCGGGGAGAACAAAATCTCAAGCTCCGCTTGAGATCAGATTTGCAACTGTGGTACCATGCTTCTTGATATCTTCCTCTATCATCCATGTGGAATCCTCCATTGGAGGGCCTTTCCACTTCACTAGGTACTCATTGTACAACTTGTGCTTTGTTCTTTTGGCCTCTTTTGTGTCCAATATGCACTCTAGCATTAATGGTTGACTTGGTGGTAAGTCCTTCACCCAATCTTCATCTGGAACTTCTGATGTACTTGCATCTTCACCTAAAATCATAGATACTTTAAAAGGATATAGGTCAGAAACATTGAAAATTGTAGAGATAGCAACTCTAGGAGGAAGTTCTATCTCATAGGCATTTGCTCCAAATTTGTGGACCATCCTACATGGTCCAATATTATTCATCTATAGATTTGAATACTTTCCTTTAGGTAGCCTTTCCTTCCTCAAATGAGTTAATACCAAGTCCCACACTTTGAAATGAACCTCTCTCGTTTTCAAGTTTTCATTTTGTTTGTATTTTTCAACACTCTTTTGAAGGTTCTCTTTAACTTGTTGATGTATGTCCTTCATGGCCACTACAAACTCTTCTCCTTTAGCACTCCTTCTCTCCATACCACTCAAATCTCTGAGATCAAATACTCCCCTTGGCTGCAATCCATATACAATCTCAAATGGGCTTTTTCCAACACTTATGCTCACAGAGTCATTATATGCAAACTCAGCTTAGGGTAGGATCAGATCCCATTGGGTTGAATGTTATTTTTTCAAGCATCTCAAGAGATTTCCAAGGCTTCTATTGACAACTTCAATCTTCCCATTTGTTTGGGGATGATAGGAAAAGATAAAGGTCAAGTTTGTTCCCAACTTCTTCCAAAGGGTTCTCCAAAAGTGACCCACAAACTTACTATCCCTGTCAGAAGCAATGGTTAATGGCAATCCATGAACCCTAATCACCTCCTTGAAAAACAACCATGTAATTTAAGAGGTGTCATTTGTGATTTTACATGGTATGAAATGCGCCATTTTGCTAAATTGGTCTACAACAACAAACACACTATCAAATCCTCTTTGATTTTTGGGTAACCCCAACACAAAATCCATAATGATGGATTTCCATGGCTTATTTAGGATTGGAAATGGTTGATAAATACCTACATTCATGCTACAACCCTTGGATTTTTGACAAACAACACACTTTTCAACAAAATTTCTGACATCACTATGCATCTTAGGCCAATAGGAATACCTTCTTACCTGCTCCATGGTTTTTTCAACACCAAAATGACCCCCTAAGTTGCCACAATTCTTTTCTTTAATCAAATTAGTCCTCATAGAGCATTTGGTAATACATAATTGAGCACCCTTAAAAAGTAAACCCTCTTGAATCAAGAAATGAGAATTCTCTTCATGGAAAGTGCCACTAAACTGATTACATGAAGCATATATTTGTTTGAAATCATCTTCAGCATACATACCTTTCAAGGCATCAATTCTAACACTTTGCAATTGAACCTCTTGCACCAAAAATTTTCTTCTGCTCAAAGCATTTTCCATCTTGTTTGACTGCCCCTTTTTGTGCTTTATGGTGAAGGTGTAGCTTTGTAGGTGCTCCACCCGCTTCACATGTTTGTGGTTGAGTTTGTCTTGGTTGTTTAAGAACTACAAAGCATGATTGTCAGTAAAAACAATAAACTCTTTAGGAAGGAGATAGTGTCTCCACTTATTTAATTCTTGCACAAAGGCATACATCTCCAAGTCATAAGATGAATACTTCTTTGCCTCATTGAGATTCTCACTGAAGAAAGCAATAGGTCTGCCCTCTTGGCTCAAGACTGTCCCAATTGTATACCCACTTGCATCACATTCAATTGTGAAAACTTTACTGAAATCAAGCAAGGCTAGGATATATTTTTGTGCTACCCTTTGTTTCAGATATTGAAATCTTTTTCCTGCCTCATTAGACCATACAAATTTCTTTCTTTTATCCCCTTTTATTGTGTCAATCATTGGAGAGCAAATATGACTGAAATTCTTCACAAATTTTCCGTAAAAGCTAGCTAGGTCATGGAAACTTATTACCTCACTGACTAATGTAGGAGTAGGCCAACTTAGAATTGCTTCTACCTTAGTAGGATCCATCTTCAAAGAACCTTTTGAGATCACATAGCCAAGATAAACCAACTCCTCTTTCATGAATTCACACTTCTTCAAATTGATCATCAACTTTTCTTCATTCAACCTCTTCAAAACCATCTCCAAATGTTGCAATTTTTCCTCTTTAGTCTTACTAAAAATGAGAATATCATCCAAGTAGACAACCACAAACTTACCTATGAAAGGTTTCAGAATTTCATTCATTAGTCTCATAAAGGTACTTGGTGCATTTGAAAGCCCAAATGGCATGACAAGGCATGCATATAACCCCTCATTTGTTTTGAAGGAAATTTTCCACTCATCCCCCTCTCTAATTCTAATTTTATGGTAACCACTTTATAATTCAATTTTTGAAAAATAACAAGCACCTCCTAAACAGTCCATCAAATCTTCCATTCTAGGTATGGGAAACCTATACCTTATGTTTATCTTGTTAACTTCCCTTGAGTCGGTGCACATTCTCCAATCTCCCCCTTTCTTTGGTTCCAATACAATAGAAACAACACATGGGCTAAGACTTTACCTTATGAGGCCTTTATCAAGTAGTTCTTAAATTTGTTTCCTAATCTCTTGATTATGTTGAGGAGTCATTTTATATGCATCTTTATTGGGTAGGTTTTCCCCTCGTATAAAATCTATATGGTGGCTCACATCTCTTATTTGCGGCAAAGAAATAGGGAGCTCGTCTACTACAAGGTCTTTGTACTTGTTCAACAATGTTTGGACCTCTTTAGGTACATCATCAAGCTTTGTTGTTGTCATGACAGATTTTGGTTTGATTACAATGGCATAACCTTGTCCACCCTCTTCTTTCATAGTTTTCAAGAACTATTTTTCTCCTACCAACATTATGTTAGACCCTACTTGTTTGTTTAGGCCTTCATCTTGCAATGGAGTAAGTGTAAATGAAATCCCATCCTTTTCAATCACATAGGTATTTTTCTTCTCATCATGTTTATATTTTTTGTCATACTGCCAAGGTCTTCCTAATAGCAAATGACAAACATCCATTAGGATGATGTCACACAATATTTTATCTTTGTATCCACCTATTTTTTCTCATTCATTAGGACTTGTTGACCCTTATTCAACTAGGAGACCTTGTAAGGAGTGGGATGTGCTATCCTCTTCATTCTCAACTTTTCAACCATCTCTAAAGAAACTAGATTATCTATGGAACCGAAATCAACAACTTTACACACCTTACCTTGATATTTGCAGGTGGTTCTAAACAAATATTTTCTTTGTGGAGGCTCTTTCACTATAGGCACTTTGATTAGTGTTCTCCTTATCATTAGAGATGCACCTATTTCTGGAGCAGCATGTTGAGATGGAGAGTTGACACTCTCATTATCTTCCTCTTGCACCAATTGTGTTCTCCTTTCACCACCATGTGAAGTAGAAGTTTTCCAAAATAATTAAATTGATATCATCTTCCTGAGAATGCATTTGATCCTCTACCTTATCCACCAAATCTACCTTTGCTATTTGATCTCCTACCTCTGAAACTGCCCCTTGATTTTGAGCTCTGTTCTTGATGACCACTTGTCTCTCCTTGTGGATTTTGAGATTTTCCTCTTCCTCCAAAGGTTCCTTTACCCTTGAAGCTTCTTCGTCTGCCTCTAATTTGCTACTCCTTCCTTCTCTTCAACCTTTCTTCTACCTTGACTGCCATTTGAAAGCATTCTTCCACCGTTTTAGGAGTGATCAAACTTATCTCATCTTTTATGTTGAACCTTAACCCATTTAGGTACCTTGCTACTTTTTCCACCTCATTCTTATTATGATTTGCTCTAATTCTTAATTTATGATACTCCTCTATATAAGCCATGACATCCATCTCCTTTTGTTTAAAATTTTGGAGCTTCCTAAATGTTTGGATTGCATAGTCACCGGATAGAAATTGACTCTTGATTTTAGCCACTATTCTATCCCATGAACTGAATTTTGACTTGCTCTTCTTCACCCTCTCTTCCTACACATAATTCCACCAAGTTAAGGCATGGCCTTTCAACTTTGTTTTGGAAAATTTCACCTTTTGTTCATTTGCTACCTCCTCATACTCAAAATAGTTGTCAAGTGCATCAATCCAACCTAGCACCTCTTCACTATCCATCTTCCCACTATACATGGGTAATTCCATATTCACCTTAGGAGTGTCTCCTTTGACAACCTTCAGCATCTTAACCATTCTCAATTCATTAGGGTCCAACTCTTCCTCATCTTGGACTCCTCTTTGAGGGTTTTCATTCTCACCCCTTCCTCTTCCTCTTTGTCACTTTGGTCTCCAGTGACCATACCTCTTCTTTGGTTTGATTCAAGTGTTGCAAGTTTGGCTAGGATAGCTTCATGAGACTCCTTGGCATGCTTTTCTTTCAACTCTCTCACTTCTCTAGTTGTTACATTGCTTTTAGGAGGCATCTTTCCTTCTTTCAAACTCAAATTTTCTTTCCTTTGATCAGACCTATGCTTTGATACCAATTGATTCAAAGCAAGGTGGAGGTTTTCAATTCAATCACAAAAGAACTAACTTTGCAACTTAAAATCCCTAACTTGGTGGTTTTCTCAAACTCTTCATCTTCCCTAGTAGTACTCAAAATAGGGAATTTTCATTATATCTCTAGAAGAAGAACTCAAACCAAAAATTGAAACACCATTTGAGATAACCTTTTTTCCTCTTAGGAACATATCAAATTTGTAGGTTTTCTTGTTTTGTAACAACACCCTCTAATTCTAACTGCTACGCTACTACAAAGCCTAATAAGGCTTGTTTTACAAAGCAACAATGAGATTTGCAATCTCCAATCTCCTATTCTCCACTCCAGGCTTACTAACAGGTCACATGGGGTTTTCTCATGCACATTTCATCAACTGAAATCATCTTCCAATCTTCTATCTACAAAACCCTACTTCTACCTATCTTCCTAAGCCTAATACATTGAGATATTAGGCTAGGGCAGCATCCAACTTTCCCAAAACTCCATCCCCTTTATCTTCCAACCCTACCAACATTAAAATCATCCTAACTACTCCCATTCCATCAATTTTCAGAATTTTCCACCAATGGAATGATTCCCTACTTCATGTTTTTGCTCTCATACCCTCAAAACTAGGGTTTTCTAGCTGCTTTTAGTAAATTACTTCAAACTCACTCCTATCTCAATGAAAAATGGTGAAACCAAAACCAAAAGGTATCTAATTCATCCCTTCAACAATTCCAATGCAAATTATATCATTAGTAGACAGTACGGAGCCATACAACTTGATGTAGCAGCAAAAACACAAGATAAAACACAAAAAACAGAGTTCTTATTGCTTGATCACCAAAAATGTCTCTAAAAACTTGCCTCGAGCTTTTCAAGGCATATTTAAACTTTTACAACCATATTCAAATGGTTTCAAACTATCTTTTGAATGTCTGACCCTTCAACTTCCATACAAGCCAAAAAATGCAAAGTCGTTATGCAACTTTTGCAACATTTACAAAAAGTGACAACTTTTAACACAACCGACCCCACATGACAAAAAAACATTAGAAATGGTCTAAATAGACCTTATTACACCCAAATACATGACTCAACATCAAAAAACCAACATTTGACCCTAATTACAACATTAAGACTAAGTGTCCCTGCACCAGTGTCACAAATAATGCTTAAATTTGAATTAAAGGGGCTAATTAACTCTAATTAACCACAATTAATTAATGATACCCTAGATAAATGTGAAAGTGTGTTACAACATTTTACAACACCATAAATAGGGTACAAAATAATTATATTTTATTAAAAGGAGGCCCAAATCAATGTGAATGTGTTACAACACATTACAACATTAATCCAAAGTAAAATTAGGTTAACTTAATGACAATTATTCCAAAATCAAGTAAGGAAAAAGGATAGTTTTTTTGTTACTACATTTTGCCCCCACTTTAGTGAGAGGATGACCCCATGTAAAAATCACACTAAATTAGACATTCAAGACACTTAAGTATGTAGTAATAACAAAGATACATAATCATACCCTGTCAAGTGCCAAGAAAAATAAACAAAAGGATCAAGCACAATTGTTTCAACATGATGTGGAACAGGGTTGTTTGTCTATAACATATGTTACTCACTCTGGGGTAGTGGAACCTCAGTTTTTCCACTAGGTGAGTTATCCCAATGAGGTGGAAATGAGAGAATCGTATTAGCCTCTCATACCATACTAAAGTTATCCTCCTAAAAACTTCGATAAAGCACCTCAATGTAATGCTTTTTGTAAATGTTTTTTTAATGTCACGTATGTAAGCTTTTGTTAAAGGGGATTTTTCTTTGTTAGTGTAAGGTCTTCTTCTTAGGGAGAATTATGCCTAATGTCTCCAAGAGAGTACAAATCAAGGGTTTCATATTGTCACTCATGGGATGCCTCATTTGCATCATGCCATGAAGGTAGATCGTACACTCTTGGAGGAAATCAAACCCGATGACACCACCAAGAAGAGGACACATCACAAGAAAAAAAAACCATGCCATTAAATATATGTCGAAATATTTCATTGATGTATGTCCCCACTTTAAAGTAGTTGCTACACCATTACTATGAGCAATTTCTTTAAAGTAGCCAAATGTTTTGCCTAAGACATGAGAGCTTTCCGCGAAAAACCCTATGCCAACTCATATGTTTTTGAAATAAGTTGTGTCATGAAATAGGAAGGGTTGCCCCAAAAATACATAAGGGATCTATATATTCAGGGTCAATATGTATTTGCTACAATGTTGTCATAGAGCATGAAATTGTCATCATTCCCAAATACTCATAGAACTGGAAGAATGACACAAGAGAGCGAAAACAAAGGAAAAAGCCTTTTGGGTCAGCACGGAAGAGACATGAATGTCTCAACGCCTTGTGTCATCCTCAAAAGGAAAACACAAGGCAAAGAAAAGATAAAGTAAAATCTTTTGGGTCAACATGGAAGAGACATAAATGTCTCAATGCCTTGTGTCATCCCCAAAAGGAAAACACAAGACAAACGAAAAAGATAAGAGAAAATATTTTGGATCAACATGGAAAAGACATAAATGTCTTGACGCCTTGCTTCATCCCCAAAAGGAAAACACAAGACAAAGAAAAAATAAAGGAAAATATTTTGGGTCAACATGGAAGAGACATAAATTTTTTGACACCTTGTGTCATCCCAATAGGAAAACACAAGACTAATGGATGATTACGACATATAGAAGAATAAAAGGTACATATAGAGGAATACACAAAGAGAGAGATATGCATCAAAAAGAAAACACATGGGATCACATTATGCACATGCAATCACATAAAGAAAAAAGAAAAAGAAAAAGACTAGTAAGGCACATGCGAGTCAACCTAAAGCAGGTTGTTTGCATCTCAATCTCGGTCGGTATAAATGAAAGGAGGACAACTAGCTAAAGGGACAAGAGAAAGTGTCGAACTAGGGGAAGGCTATCAAGTTATTTCCCCCACTTAGTGCAAGGCAAGAATGAGCCCAGATAGGTGATGAGAATAAGCTCCTTGCATCAAAGATAATGATTTTGCAATAAGTGTAAAAATATGTAATAGTGAGAATTTCTTAATATCCTACAACTATTACATGGAAAGGAGCAAAATGCATGATTTAAGGGACTATTTCTATGATTTCAAGTTGTTTAAATATGCATTGTAAAGCACGATAATCATCGGTATTATGTCCAAGAGTTCTATGGTATCGACAATGTGGAAGATTTTCATATTTAGGATATAATTTTGGTGTTTCTCACATGGGTGGTAATGTTATAAGTCCATGGTGTAGAAGTATCTATAAATTCCTTTCAATTGCAGTTGGTGGATAAGGGAATTGAAGTTTCTTTAGTTTGTAAGGCATTTTGCGCTTGCTAGATTCACCAATTTCTCTAGGTGGATATAGGGCAAGAGGACCCGAGATAACCTTGTCTCCTTTACCATTGTCATTAGGAGGCATTGGTTGCTCTTTAGGAAGGAGGATCTAAGACCATCCTATCATTGTTACAAGGCAATGGTTGTTCTTTAGGAAGGAGGATGCTTATGTCAAGAGGAGGATCTTGATATCCTAACCCTTTGGTATTTTTAGTTGGTAATTGCTCTAGGAGTTTATGAATTTCATGTTGACTTGTTCTATCACATCCTTGTTTACTCAAGATCGTGAATCCTTTTCCATATGTCTCCTCAAGGTTAATTTATGTGTTGGTTACTTTGTTAATATAGGATGGTTGAATGTTTGCTTGTTTAGAGGAGCTAGGTTCACCTATGGTGGGGGACTTAGGCTTAACTTTTGTTTCAACTTTAGGGATTAAATAACCAAACACATCAAGTGATGGGATGGTAGGGGTGTTGGTTGTCTCATGGATGCATAAAAGGATGCATTATTCTCAAGGTTGTTAAGGCAATCATTTATGAAGTTGTTCATGATGTCATCATCTTCTCCAATGATGTCAACATCACAAAGACATGCATTAGGAGTTGTGTGAGCATGAGTAAGTTCAATTTCAATAGGATCGTTTCCAAAATCACAACTTGAAACATCAACCAAAGAGAACAAGGATTTCCACACATTGCTTAAATAGTTATCCATTTTTAGAAAATCATATTTAAACATGGTAATTTGTTGATTACACAATGCAATATACTGAAAATGAAATGTTTGAATGCAAATTTTAATTTTAATATGCATTGAAATGAAGCAATTTAAGTTAAATGGAATGAATTTGATGAAATAGAAAAACAAGAAACTGAAACAGGAAAGTAGCAACAACAAACAAAAGCCTAAAAATTATATTTTAATTTTCAGAAAATGTAGATCAGTAGCTAACAAGAACTCATTCGCCAATAAGGGTGAAAGTGCCCTGGTTAGGTTTTTCTGAGATGTTTTTATTGATTTCAAGGTGATTTTTAATGCTTTTTCAGATGCCAAAAGGTGTTGGTTTGACATTGGGTCCTAGTTAGGTATTTTTAAACTGTTTTTGAATGATTTTCAAACTTTAGTAATGTTTTTTAGTTCCAGGTCTAAGGCAATGAGTTTTAGATTTAGATTTTCCATAAATGCAATGAAAATATGAAGGCAAGGACCTATGTTAAAATGCAATTTTATTTTTATTTTTCAAATGCAAATAAATGAGATCTAAATGATATGCACAATGACTGATTTATTTTTGTATTTTTTAGATGTAGAGAGATGTAAAACAATACAAATCTAAACCCTAAATAAGATGCAATTTTGAATGTAATGCAAGAAACCATATATGAGATATAATTCAATGCAAATGAGATGAATGTAAGATCTAATCTAGGATTCAATGAAAGACTTCAAAATCTGAAAATTTCAATGTTCAATGAGTCAGGTTCACCAAAATGAAACATATAAAAATAGGGGTTCATCAAGGTGAATGGATCAAGATGATAAACCACTAATTTTCTCTATGAAACATTCAATTATAAAGGTCAAAACATGCAAATAACAATCATAAATCAATCTTATAGCAACTATAAAGGGAGTTTTTAGAGATTAAAATGGTGTGTACCTTGCTACAAGAAGCCTTTTTTTTAGGGCACAAAGGATTCATTTGCCTTTAGTGGCAAATGGGTCCCTACTAGGGTTTTTGAAACTAGGATCTAGGTTATTTTCCTTGATGTATGCACTCTTAGATTCTCGGTTGTCAGCTCTCGAAAACCTATGATAAATTTTGTAGCTTCAATTCTTTGTTCTTGCACTACAAAGGTCAATCTTGCAACTTGACAATTTCGACAATTTTGCTATAAACTTCTCCACTTGATCTTCAACCTGTAAATTTGCAAATACACACTCAAGGGAAGAAAAACTTGTTGATTGTTAGTGAATAGGTTTTTTCCTAAGTCAAACCCCTTGTAGGTAATTAAACCAAATGATGAAATAATGAAACTGAAGCATGAACATGAAATGATGCAATGTTGATACCTTGGGAGTTTCCTTGGAAGATAAATCTGCAATCTAACATGTAGTGGCCATGAAGAATTTAGATCTTGTTCCTTGAATAAGGTGTATAACAATGTATGCAAAGAGATCTTCAATGCTACATTCGCTGTCTTAGCTCAACAACATGAATGAATGCACTAAACCCTTGTCATGATGGAATAACCTTGATAATCTGCCTTGAAATGCCTTTGAAAATGCTTTTGAAGTGTTATAATGCTCTTGTGTATGTACTCTTATGATAACTTGAAATTTCTAGGAGAAACAATGTGAATTAACCCCATATTTATACTAAATCAAGAGATTAACCACGAAATTCAAACAATTCAAGCCAACACCAAATCTGGAAACACATTATTAAAATCCTGCCATAATGAAATTCAAAAAGGGGATCCTCATTAAGGGAGGACCCATTTGCCACCTAGGGTGAATGGGTCCTGGCACTGTTTTCCAAGACCTTGCCTTCGGGGAATGAAAGAACATCAAAAACTCATGTAGAATCTGCAAAGAAAGGGGGGTCCTATAGAGGGAGGACCCATTTGCCACCTAGGGCGAATGGATCCTAGCACTGATTTCTAGGACCTCAAACTTGCCCAATTAAATGTTATGTAATTTGAATTATGGGTGTCGGGATATATCTTTGGGAGGTGTCACAAATAAGGCTTAAGTTTGAATTAAAGGGTCTAATTAACCACAATTAATTAATGAGACCCTAGATAAATGTGAAAGTGTGTTACAACACTTTACAACACCATAAATAGGGTACAAATTAAGTACATTTTATTAAAAAGGGGTCCCAAGATCAATTTGAATGTGTTACAAAACATTACAACATTAAACCTAAGCAAAATTAGGTTAACTCAATCGCAATTATTCCAAAATCAAGTAAGGAAAAATGATACTTTTTCCATTACTATAGGACTGTTTAGTAGCACTTCTGCACAGCCAACAACTTCTGCCTCTGACACTTCATAACCTAGTTCTAGAACCCAAATGGTTCTAGGTTCAACTACTTTCATTATACAAAAATCAACGAAGACTAGAAAAGTAATGTCATTTTTGTATCTCTTCACAACACTTCTTGGAATTCTATGTCTCTCATTCATTCTTCTTTGGAATATTGCAAAGAAGGTTGCAAGGGAATCACTCTAAACAATCATGTCTCCAAGACCTCTCATATAATCTCCTATTAGGTGTGCAATGGGCCTTGCACTTGACCAATTGACCTTTCCTACCACAGGAACTTCTCTTGAGAAGTGGAAAAGAAAACACATCACCAATGTGCCATACTTGAATACATACTTATTCTTAATTTCGTTCAAGTTTTCCATCAATTGTTTTTGAAGTAACTCATAGAGGTCCTAATCAGCATTGTGCTCAATCATGTCCTATGTCACATGAATTGTGGTGGCAGAAACCAAATTCTCTATTGGTATAGTAAATCTTGTTTCCAATAAGCATAGATGCATATCTAACTATCGAGCTTCTGATAGGGTTTACTATGAGGGTTCTTTGATCAAATGTAGCACTTGTTCTCTCCATTGCATCCTTGTTCTTGATGGATTTCAAGACTTGAACTGGTCTTGTGGACCATCAACTAGTTATCTCTCTAATTACTCCCTTAGTAATCATATGAGGGCCATAAATCCACATAAATTGGTCATGATTTTTTCTTAGGGCCATTCTAATGTACTTCTCTTCATAGCTAAAACTCGAAAACCATTGCCATATATCTATTTTTTTCTTAGTTAGGGCATTGTACTCTAGCTTTAAAGCATAATCATCCCCAACTAACTTATCTATCCATAGGTCAAATAATTTTTCGGGAGAGTGTTCATCCTTACTACCATGAATGTCTGCCCTAATATTTTCAGTTGGAAAAACCCCATAAGGTATGTGTGAAAATGTGACTAAGGGATCATCTTCTATGGCTCTGAAAAAATATCTTTTAAACTTAGGTTGTGGTCTATGTGAGACGTCTACAACTTCTAGTGTCGCCATTGCATTCAAATTGCTTTCAAATGATAATTCCAAAAAACTAGAGTATGCAAGAATTGCTAAATACATTTTACTTTGCTTGACGAACTAGGGTTTTGATGTTTTGCAACTTGAAAATGCTTTGAACTCTTCAAATTCACTTCTTGCTCCTATATTCTCCTTTGAATGCTTTTGATGAAATGAATTTTCCTTGTCAAATTTCTTATAACCCTTCCACCTACCAAAATTTTGTAATAAATGCTTCAAACCATAAAGTTGGTAATCCTAAAAAACCATATGCATAGTCAACTTCTCAAGCTCCACAATTTTTTGCATTAGCATAGTTCCTTCTGCGATCTTCTTCAATAGATCAATCATTCCATTTTTCAATTTCGTGTCTTCGTGTTGTAGCTCCAACACCTCTTTTTTGGCGGAGGATATAAGATATCCATTAAATCTCCCCCTAAACCATAGCTCTAGGCTTAGTTATCGGAGGAAACATCTGCACCGGAGGATGGTACAGATTCATTTGTAATCTTTGATTCTTCCTTGTTCTCGGTCTCCTCTTTCTTTCTCCAAATCTTTTCCATTTCTCTTTTTAATTTTGTTGGATCAATTTCTTTGATCAGTTCATTCCTCTTTACCGAAGTATCCTTCCTTGTGTTTCTGCTTTTGCAAATATTATCAATATGTCTAGGACTATTGCAGTTGTGACATACAACATTCCTTCCATTCATTCTAGATCTGCATTGATTAGCCTTGTTTCCAAATCCATATAATATATAGCAGTAACCATTGAAAGATTGAATCATTCTACCAGTGCTATATCCATTCATCATTTGACTTCTACATTCATTTGTTGTATGTCCAAATTTTGTACATGTAAAGCATTGACCAATGAAGGATGAAACATTTTGATTCATTATGTTTCTACATTTCATTGCTCTATGTCCATATTTATTGCAAGAATAACAAGTACCATTGAAAGATGAGTACCTTTGAGCATTTGGTTGTCTTACTAGAGATCTTCTAACATTGTTTCTTTGATTTTGGATCATTCCATTGTTCTTCCTATCTTCAATCTTCTTTGGCTCATAGATATTTTCTAAATTAGATGTTTGATCTGCTATTGAGCTTTCACCTTTTAAGTCCCAATCCACCTTTGTCTTTAGATGTTTTTTGACCTATAATAAACTCATCGAGCATTGTAGTACTTGGCTTGAATTTATCTTCATGACTCCTTGATTTCTCCAGATTTGATCTCATATTTGCAACTTCTTATTCAAGTCTTGTACATTATTCAATTTTGCTAATCACCATTGAATTCAGGCAGTCTTCAACTCTTTTTCTTTCTTCAACTTGCACTTTCAGTCCAATGATGTTTTCATTTGCTTGTTTCAGCTCTTCACTAACTTCCTTATTACCTTTATTTGAACTTCTTGATTTTCTCTCTCAATTTTTTGATACACTCATTTGCTTCCTTGACATTCCTTTAGATCTTTGTTTTCACTTTCAACCTTTTCTAGATCTTCAAGAGCAGCTTTGAGTTCTCCATCTTTGTCAAATATGCAATCTTCATCTATAAGATTAACTCCAAGTATGTCTTCTGGAGGAATAGGAAATCTTCTATCAGTCATGTGTTCAATTTCCAAGATCTTCCCAAAGTGGTCAAACTCCATCCAAGGATCCAAGCTCTGATACCAATTGTTGAACACCTAGAATACTGAGGGGGGGTGAATCAGTATTCCATTAAACCATTCATATATTAGCCATCCAATTACCAAAACATATTCAACTGTAATAATGAATGAAAACATGAAACATCTATAAAATCACATAACACATGAACACCAAGACTTTTATGTGGAAAACCCAAAATGGGGAAAACCATGGTGAGGGTTAGCTCACAATATATTATATTCGGATATAGCATATTACAAAAATGCTCACTGCAGGTGGACTCACTGTCTAGTGGACTCATTGCCCACAGAGAATAAGATAGAAGAAAGAAGAGGTGGCTACACAACCTATTTGAATTAATACAATAGCATCTATCATATGTTGGATTGCAGTTCCAATGAGTTACAAAAATAGTATATGCACTGATTGTGGATCAATACTCTGCTTTGCTTTGCATTTGCACACTTCTAATCAAATTTATATCATATGCATGTAGGTGGAACCATACATGTATTATGTCGCTCATTATTCACACACACACACACACACACACCAAAATCAATCCACTACTTATATCCAAATCAAGTGTACCATCAATTAGGTCGGCTTAACACACAAAATTGAACATGTCGTCCTAAAAACATTTCATATAACCTTCGTGCCTTAATTCAAAATTCAATTTACCTTAAGATAGGTTGGGAAGGACCTAATATAGATCCTACATAGGATTTCCCCATATAAATCTTTCAAACGTGTTAGGTCGGCCCTGAATAAGACCTAAACACAAAAACCTTCATTTGTACACGCAATTCACCACATGTGGAACTCAAAACACGATCCCATTTGGAATTCCCACTCAACTAACATTTGAAAGCTTATCTTCAACAATGCAAGAAAGAATGTGAAATCTCCCACACCAACACTCTGTACAGAAAAAAACGGTAATATACAGAACTAAACTTTTTCATTCATATCTTCCAGGATACTTCATTAAACAACAAAAACTCTTGGATTTAGATGCATCTGATGACCACCAAAAGACTAATAGAATTGCAGAGTGATATCTCTATTGCAGTGGAGTGTGAACCCAAAAATTAACACAGTGAACCACTATATTGGCAGATTAGATACTGGCAAAGTTTTGAGCAGCTATACTTTCCGGACCAACTTATCATGTACCAATGCCTTCAAAAACACTTCTAAATCATACTAGAATGATCCACAATAGTTTTTACATCAAGGAAAACATTGGATCATGCAAAATATACATACTATGCTCATGTCAAACAACATCATCAATGACAAATTTCCAACAAAAATAGACTTCCATTTTCACTTCACTTACCTCTAGATAGAGATCCAAAATTTCCTTCAACTGCTGAGCTTTGCAACATTTTTTTGCCCCAAAAATCATAGTATCATCTGCAAACTGTTGATGTGCTACAATAGGCACATTACTCATAATTTGAATGCCCTCTAGTCTCCCAATGCTTGTTTCAGTGTTAATTGCCCTTCCTAGAGCCTCAACCATGATAATAAATAGAAAAGGTGAGAGAGGATCTCCCTATCTAATTCCTCTAGACACCTCAAAGAAACCTTCTAGAGTGCCATTCATAATAATTGAAAATTTGGGACTAGCAATACATTAAAAACCCAATTTACCTAGTTTTTATCAAACCCAAAAGCCAACAATACTCTGCACATAAACCTCTAATCCACCCAATCATACACTTTTTTGATATCCAATTTTAGTAGCATACTTTTCTTTTTGGTTCTTTTAATAGAATTAATAGCTTCCTATGCAATGATGACCCCCTCCAAAATTGACTTCCTAGGTACGAACCCTGATTGCTCCTCTGAAATTCTCTCTAGCAAAATTATTTTTAGTTTGTTGTTGCTTTTGCCATAATTTTGTACAAAGTGTTGTAGAGGGCTATGGGTCTGAACTCATCTAATGATGATGGCTTCTCCTTTTTAGGGATCAAAGCAATGAAGGTATTATTCATATCCCTTAGAACCACTCTCGAACTCCTTGAGTCCTCTATGGCAACTACCACTTCATTACCCACAATGCTCCAACATTTTTGAAAAAAATGAGCAGGAAATCCATTTGGTCTAGGTGCTTTATCTGGATGAAGCTGAAAGGCTACAGTCTTGATTTCTTCTTCCATAAATTTTCTCATTAGCAACTTGTTCTTCCCTTCATCAACCAACCGTGGAATAACATCTAAAAGCTAATTTTTTGATACAAGACTTTATCCTTCTATGTTATTTAAGAAATCTTTTAAGTGTCTTCTTCCCTGACAATGCCCTTAGGGGTCTCAACAATTGATCCATCAGCTCTCTGTAGACTTATGATTCTATTGACTTCTCTTCGAGCCTTAGTACTATTATGAAAATATTTAGTATTCTTATCCCCTTCTGACATCCAAATCTCCCTAGATTTTTGTCACCAGAACACCTCCTCTTTCGCCTACACCTCCTCATATTCTTTGAGCAATTCCTTTTCCTTCAAGAACCTTTCATTGTCCATTCCTAAAGCTAATACTTCTTCATTTAGTGTTGTTAAATCTTCTTCCAACCTGCATTTGGATTTAAATATATTTTTAAAATGGGTCCCATTCCATTCATTTAATTGTTTCTTGAGAAGTTTCAGCTTTGATACTACACCAAACATCTTGGTACCCTCGATTTTCCACCCGTTCCACCAGATGTCAATCAACCTTGGAAGGTTTTGATCCGTAAACCACATGTTTTCAAATTTAAAGGGGCACCTCAAGGGTCTCTTTTCACCCATTATTTTCAGTTCAATAGAATAGTGATTAGACCATGATTGAGGTAGAATTTTGCCTTCAAGGGTGAGCATAAAAGCCCCCAAATCTCCTTTAAACAAAAATCTATCCAATTTTTATGTAGTATGGCTGAAGCCCAACCTCCTATTTATCCATGTGTATTTTCCATTTTCCATCTGAATTTCAAACAGATCATTTCCCCTTACAAAATTCTCAAAATCCACTTGGGATTGGTGTTAAGAATTAGGTGTTGTACACCTTGCATAATGTTTATAATGTAATATTTATTTATTATGTGTATGGTGCACCTTGGGGATCTAGAAATACATGCATCACTAGGAGTTAATATTCTTGGGGACACTTTATGTTGTATGTAACATTGGGACATAAGGTATAAGTTGTAAAATGTATTTATTTAATATTGGAAAAGGTAATTTAAATAAAGTACCCAATATTAAATGTGGGGACATGGTTTTATAATATCATGGTTTTAGTCACATGGTTTTATGTAATACCACTTGGTGGTTTTGTGGGAGTTTGTTTCTATAAAAGCAACCACATGGGTAGTTCCTTAAGGTTGGCTAGTTGGGGGGTTGATAGGTTAGCTCTTGTTAGCATTTGTGAGGGTTAGAAGCATGGCGTGTATGGTTACATACTCCTTCACATGGATTACTTGTTGAGGGCTTGATGATTTAGAAGTATTCATGGAGGACTCTAAAGATGTATTGTAATGTTTATTGCTGAATAATACATGAGTGATGGATGCATTTGGAGGTTGGGTTTTTCCCTCTGGAGGGTTTTCCCAGGGTATATCTTGTGTCATCTTTGTTGGGTATGTTGTCTATTCTCTTGCATATGGATTATGAATACTTCTTTGCATAGATTTCTCTATTTGGGCTATGTGGAAATGAGCTTGGGTGGATGCATATTTCCTTTCAATTGGTACTTTCTTTGCATACCTCCCATTTTATCCTCATTGTGCAGGATCACATTAAAATTGCCCCCTCAAATGCAACGCTCAGGGGATATCGTTTTGTAGAAAACACTAAGCTTTGACCATAATTCCCTCTTTTTGATGCAACTTTAAGGGGCCATAAATATTGATTAATGTGAAGACCAAATTTGATGATAAACTTCTCACCGTGCAAGTTATCCAATTACTATTTCCCACTATCTTTTCTAAATAGATTGCTTGGGGCCTCCAAATCATAAGAAAACACCCAGAGGCTCTTGTTGCTTCCACTTGCTCAATGTTCCACATTTTGCATTTTTTCTTGAAGAATTCCACTTATGTGTTGCTTAACTTCATCTCCTGAATCATGAGGACATCCGCCTTTGATGCCTCCATGAGGCACCTTAGGAGGTGTTTTTGTTAGGGGTGTTTGAGCCCCTAGCATTCCACAATATGACCTTCATTGCTCCTCGGGAAGGGTAACCCCCCTTTCTTGATCTTAGCATCATGGTGAGTTTTTGCTAACCCTCTGCATCGTCATCCATAGCTCTCTTTTCCATGTTGGACAATCTACCCTTCCTCCTTCCTTCCCCATAGTCTAGTGACTTCCTAGCCTTATTCCTTGATTTTAATCCCATTTTCCCTTGAGTCAACAGGGTGGCTAGGGGATTTGTATTATCTTCTAGAAAAGCTAACTTTTCTTCAAACTCCCACCCCTCACCCTCTTCTAAAGGTTTTCTATCCTTCAGAGCTTGACCCTCTAGGTTGCTACTATCATCATCTCCCATATCTGAATTCGTTGCTTCTTCCTTCGCAAGAGGTACATTGCTCATCAGTTCACAATCAACTTCTATAATTTCCTCCAAACTCGCGACTTCCTCCCTAGTCCCCTCTTATTCTTGTAGGGACCAACCTAAAACCCCTTCTATATTCTTTGTTGCAGCCAAAGCTTCTTCCTCTACAATCTTGTGTCAACCACTCTCTTGATGGGCAACCTACTCTGATTCCTGGTCGTGGCTTTCATCATCCATTGGAGATGCCTTTCTATTCAAAGTTCCACTTCCTGAATCAGTAAAGCAACCCCCATTAGGATTTGTCACCTTATTCATGGATTTAGGCTTTGGAAAAGTGGGAACCTTGCTAGCTGTGAAATCCCATTCTATTTCTTGATACCACTTGCCCTCCTCCATGATAATTTCAAACTCATCAAAGCATGTACTAGCCAGGTTAATTTCTACACAAATTCTCACTCGGGTCTTCATTTCTCCATGAAGAAGGGATTTATCCACCCCAATATAAGTGCCCAATTCATTCCCTATCAAATTTAAGACCTCCTCATCCCAATATTATAGGGATAGGTTGTGTAGATTTACCCATGCTTTCATTATGTCCATTTCATGTTTGTGGGGGTTAAAATTTGGCTCCCACTCTTAAATGTAAAACCCTATCTCATCCATTTGCAGGATTTTTTCATACATGATGCTTTGTTTCAATTGTGGCATTAAGTATATAACTAGAATAAAATTGCAAACCATAAATTTTATACATGCCTCTTTGCTCCATTGGTCTCTCCACCAATCCACCATTCTCTCCGTAGAACATCCATCCCCACCCCACTTCACAAAGAAAGCACGCTCCTTCAACATGTCCTTAGAGTTTTGTAGGGTTTTTTGGGGATGACCATCACCTTGCCATTCTTCTAGACTCATTGATATCAATCCCTTGCCAGAAGCAAGATCTCTCCTCACTTTAGTTTTCTCTTGCACACCTACTTGAGTCCATTCCCCTAGATTTTCATTCCCCAAATTTTGTTCCTTGTCTCAGTCGTTGTCCCTTATGTGCTTCCTTGGATTCCATTTCAGAGGTTTCCCCTTCCCACAATTAAGTTGATCTGCCGAGGTATCACCATTATTTTGCCTCAGTCGGTCATACCGACCCCCATTAGCAAGCTCCTTGAGTGGAGGTCTAGAGTAATTCATTAGTTTCCTAGGGAGAGGCCTACGGTCATACCATTGCTAGGGTGGAAAATGTGCTCTCCTATGATCTGCACTAGGGTGATTCCAATTTCTTTTTGTAGACCTCATTCCCCAAGCCTGACCCCAATTGTTAGTGTGAAACCAGGGCCTTCCGGAAGTCTCCATCCAAGATCGAGGATGAGACACCTGCTAGTTCTGATATGCAGGAGCCTTTGTGCCCAATGGAATGGCATTGGCACTAGTGGCATGGCGACAATCTATTTTTTTTATATTTTGCCATCCTACCAAACCTGTGCTAGCACCAACACTATCCACCTCCAGACACTTCTCCACAATGTCAACCCTCTGAGAAGGTCCTCCATCGACCATTCCTACTTTACAACCGCTGCCCACGATCCTATGTTGCCCGTCATTATGATAATGACTATTATATTCATAAATTTCTAAAAAATACATGCATATTATTTAAATAAAAAAAAATAATTTACAAAATCATGAAATTAAATATTTAAATATAGACTCAAGTGTCCATGGATGTACCATATGATGCTCATCAACTCCTACATCCTACTGCCCTAGTACACATTTTTATTATGTGCCAAAAGTCTCAACTGCTAATTCCTATATATTCAAATAAAACACAAATTAGGCTTGAATATTTATTGATATAACCATATAAAAGACCTAAAAAAATGTATTAAAAAAATTACTAGTAGGCCCTAAAATACTATGGATGACTCGTGAAATTGTCGTTGATCAGTGGTAGGACCAATTTCTACCCTGATAGTGTTATCATTCTACATATATGGACATACATATATAAATTCAAGAACACTTTTAAAATTACAAAGTTAAACTTCAAGTGAATTCAAAGTACAAATATAATTTTCAACTACACACTAGGGATGACTTGTGCATAGCAATGATGATGGAGGATCACTTGCCACACCTATTGGCTGGTTTGACATGGAAGTGCCATGATCTCCTAGCTATAGTAAAAATGTTTCATGTATTTGAATCAAATTTTATATTATTAAAATGTATCTACTTTGAAAAAACTAATTAAGTTTATATATTTAATAATGAAGTCTACATATCATTTTAAGGTCAATTCATTGGTCTACCACATAAGGTGTGTCGATTTGTACAACTATTGATGTAAAACATAATTGATCTAATCGAGATGATGTCCTCGAGCCACTCATTTGCATGAAACAATTCAAAATATATACTTAATTATTTATAAATTCATAAATGATATTTTAAAATAGATCAAGCTATTTATTAATTTTAATATATACATTTTGCACACATTTGAAGTGTCATGTAACTACGCAAGATAATCATATAGTGTATCTAAGAATAAATGCTCCTCTATTGCATCTCCTTAAGTGGATGTGTGAGCGAGACCATAGCATGGTTGATTGTAATTCTAACAAAAATGTGGAATCAACATGTGTGAGGTGTTATGATCAACATTATCTCCTCCATGCTCTCTACCATTGAATTTAGTTGCCATGTGGGTAAATTGTTCGTTATATTTCTCACGAGCATACTCAATTCTCCTAATGCCAAAACCACTGCCCACTAGTGAATGGGTGCAAGAATGCCGCATGAAAAAGGAGCAACAAAGGGTGGAACATGCACAAGTAAATTTGGATAGACACATGCCCTTGCCCTATGTTGTGGCATGCTACCACCAACACCCTAGAATGATTTGATGTCAAAATAATTGGTCTTTAAACCCATTCAAACTCAACCCACAACTTTCTCAAAAAATACAAGGTTCCTCATAATCAACATTTGGTGGACGGTTGCGCCCAAAGATGTGTCACAATCTATGGATGCCCACACCACCTAATTGAAATTATTTTTTGTTTGGAGGGATAGGTTGATTTGTGGAAGGGTTAGTAAAGTATCGAGCTATTGTTTGTTTAGTAATATGTAAATCGAGGATCTACCTATATGTCAATCCATCTTAATAAAATTATCTTCTCTCCTCCCTCCAATATCAAAGTCTATCTAGATCCACATTAATTGATTTCATTCAATTAACAATGGTGTACATTGAAGATGCAAATTGTGCTATATGTGAAGGCATATTAGACACATTTTGGATTAAATTATTTGGTGGGGGGGGGTTTGAGGTGGGATATTTTCAGGTGGGGGTTGGATATTTTGGAAAACTTCTAATAAAAATACATACTCTAGTATTTGGTCCATTGAAATGTAATGTGAACCACCTACATTCACAATTACAAGATAAATAAATAAACAATTATTTGAACAAATTTCAAAATGTTAAATATGCACATATTAAGTTTATCCATGTTGAAAACTTAAAAATATATATTAATAAATAAATATTTAACATATTGGGGATGTATATACATCAAGTCATAACATGGACATGGTCTTATTCATCTTCCTATTAGGCATAGACCTGGGATCATTTACCCTCTATTTCTATGAATTCCAAGTAAATTAAAAAAAACTCCTCAAAGAGTGTATATGGGATAGAGTTCATTCTTTGAACCCAAGGTCATCCTATGATAGTATTATAGTACCCTTACCTATGATGAAAAGATGTGTAGGAATGGTTTAGGATTGAGAATGCCCTGAAGGTCCATGTTCTTGATGGCAGTAGGTGTGCACCAAATTAGTACCATCATGATCATTAACAAAGGAAGTGGGCTTTGATCATGTTTATCACAATAATTTGCACATGAAGATTAAATTTGTGATTTGATAAGACTAGGAAACTTTGAAAATTTCCCCAACGTACTTGAGAGGATTTTTAATTGAATATTGATATTCATTATTACTTAGTATTGGGTTAAAATTAAAAAAGAAACCTACCATGATGAAGTTTTGAGTAACATAATTCCAATAATGTATATAACCTATTGTTGGGGAGGTCGGGGCAATATGATATAAGTGCCACATGATGGAAAGTGAACACTTACAATCTAACATTGAATGGTAAGAGATGCAAGCTAATTTTGTTGAATGAAAGAGGACAAGTTTGCACTAGCGCCAAATTTATTTGGTGGATGGGGAAAAAAATGAATAGATTGAGGTACAAGAATGTGTCTTGTATTGATTGCCAAGGTTTACAACACCACACACAATATGCACCACCAAATATGTGAAGACACACCAAAGTAGGAAGTTTCAAAACTACTAGTTGGATACCAAGATATCATATCAATAAACATGCCAAATGGATTACCATTGGTAAGGAGTCACCAAATGGATCTAGTTCTAAAAGAAAGTTTAGTCAATAAGACAATGTGTAGGATGGCACCAACATAAAATGAGAAAATGAACTAGAAAGTGTAGGAATTATTGAGGAAATCATTGATTAGATAGTTTGAGTCTAGGTGCAGTACCTACAGTTCTAGCACCCAAGAAGGATGATGAATGAAGGATGTGTACAGATTCTAAAGAATAAATAAATAGGATTGCCATAAAGTATAGGTTCCCATTTTCAAGGATGGATGACATAATGGACTATTTGAGCAGAGTTTCTACCGAGATTGATTTGAAAAGCAGCTGCAATTAGATAAAAATCAGACATCTTAAAAACAAGTGCAACATTAAAAATTATTCTATTTTTTTCTGGAATGTCTTGGTCTATTTTCTATGACATACTGAATCATAAAAGGAAATTCCAATCAACTTCCACATAGGCATTCTAAAGCATTGCATATAATCACATGCTTAATCGTCAGTGGCTGATAAGCCATGCCTTTGAAATCAACAAACAGGCACAAGAACAATTTATCTAATCAAAGGCACAAGAACAATTTATCTAATCAAATAAATTCTCAAAGTCGTAAATGCCATTTTGGACCAATTTCCCAGTAGGCATTCTAAAGTATTCCATATAATCTCATGTGCTTAATCATCGATGGGTGATAAGCTGTCTTAGAAATCAACAAACAGACACAGTAACAAATAATTTAATCTAATAGAATCTAACACATTCTATTTTGTTTCACAGCTCACAGTTCAAAATCTGCCAAGGAAAGAACAATCCAGGGTTCCTTTATTGTAAGAACTCAAAAGTTATTTCCTACTATGCCACAAAGCATTTTCAGCAAAAGTTAGCCATCAGAATTTTCTAGAAGCTTAACTACTTTAACAATGAAAAGTAAACTGTTGATCATGACAATTGATAAATTGCATCATACATGTCGCTTGAATATATTAATTAGGCTGATTGAATCATTTCAACATTAACTAGCAGCTGAATGCACCTAAAAGAGAGAAGTGCCCTTTCCTTTCTTGTCTCCACCAATCTCAAAATGTTTGCAGCGCTGGAAAGAAAATGATGGAAAAATTAACTTAGGGAATATAAGTTATAGATTTCAAAATAGCAAAATGTTGGCATTTCCAATAAAAAACACAAAAACAAAGACCAGAAATATAAAATGATATAACTCTCAAAGAACAAATAAAACCTTGATTGGATGTTGGGAAACATGTTTGCATGATTGACACTGCAGCCTCAGCACAATCTTCTTCGTGGTCTTAGCCTGCAAAGACAACAAAACCGGCACTTAAAAACAGTTGCCCAAGGTATGCAGTGTTAAATTTGAATCGTATGCGAAAGACATTCTTCACATACTCCACATGCTATAAACAAAAAAATAAGGTCAAGCTGTTCAACTTTCCATTTCTCTTAAGGAAAATTTCAGAAAACTGATTAGAACATAACCTGTCCATACACACCTTTTTTAATTAAAATGCTAGAAAATTTCTAAGGCAATAGTGAATCATCTTTCACTAGTTGCATTGAAATTTAAATTTAAATCTAAGAGATTTATACATCAACATAAATGAAACGACACCACAAACTATAACCAAACCAAAATTAGTATTTTAATTCAGAAAGAAACTGCTACAAAACAGGTTTCTAGATTAGAATTTTATGATGACCACAATGTGCACTTTGGCCAGCAAAATTTAGATAATCTCCAAGTCTCAAAAATTTTGTTTTAAATTTTAAAATCATATAGTTTCACAATATTCTCTTCACCTTTTTGTGGAAAACAGGCTTAGTTTGACCTCCGTATCCTGATTGTTTCCTGTCATAACGCCTCTTTCCTGTTAAAGAAAGACCTCAGATATCAGTTTAAGAAATGAAAAGAAATTCGTTCTTCCTTCAAAAAGTGTCTTCATCGACAGTAGCTCACCTTGGACAGCAAGACTATCCTTTCCCTTCTTGTACTGAGTTACCTTGTGTAAGGTGTGCTTTTTGCAAGCCTTATTCTTGCAGAAAGTTTTCTTGGTCTTTGGTACGTTAACCTGCAAAAATGATAAACATTAAGAAATATGCATAAAGTGCCACTAGATATTTCAAAAAAACTAAACGTTGAGTGTTTCTTAGGTTGAAAAATATATCAAATAGAAACATTTCCAATCATATGCAATCCAAAAAAAGCTTCTAACATACATGCATTGTGAGGTGCAGAGAATAGCATTGCTAATTTTTCGATGAGAATAGTCTTACATGAAGATCTTGCCAATGTGAGAATTGACAGGGATCTTTGGGAAAATCCACAATGACAATATCTCCATCTATAAGATGAGATTTCATTTGTTGAATGTTCATAAATAACTACTACTGAGATTTCAAATGCAAGGTTGTGAATTTCGACACAATTTTAAATGAATGGTTGATAACTTGATAGATTGAATATCACAAGGCGATGTTGCCAGTTCTGGAAAAAGGTCGGGTATGGGTATGGGGTTTGGTAGTTCGGGTATTCTGGTACAGTAAATGGCTGGTACAGCTGTATAATATATAGATAGATAGATAGATATATTAAAAAAAATTATAAAATACGAAAACAGTGATACTCATAAGTGTCCATAAAAAAAATATTTAAATACCTCATAATTTGCAAAAACAAAGACATTGGCTAAGTAAAGCTTCTACTGCAGAGCATCAAAGTCAACATTTGGTCCAATTTCATTTGAAACACAATGAGTTACAATGCCCCACTTCCACTAGCCATGTCATATGTAGAAGCTGCCTCATCTAAAGAGATTTTTGGCAAGTTGTGCAACAATAACGTTTAAGGCAGTACACTCAAGTGTTAGATTCCAATTCCTTGCAAGCCCCTCATTGTAATCAAGTTTCTTATGTGACAAGAGATCCCAAAAACTAGTGATGGTCTAGAGTGGACACCCCAATGGGATTGAGGGGCAGCACCCCTTGTGGGGGGTCTGGGAGCAACCCCTCTAGTGCACTTCCTGTCACAATACAGCGTAAGGCCAAGAAGTAGGGCCCCCACCACCAACGTAAGGCCTTCAAAACCACAATACCCTCATGATGCATGCCATTTTCACAAGTTTATCACTTAAGGGTGAAATTAAGTATTTGGCACTTTTGCATTTTTAAAATTGTTTTAAAAAGATTTTCTTTTTGTTTTTTCTTTGAGCAGTCCTTGGGTACCCCTGGGTTCACCTAGGGTCCCACCCAGGCACCATGGGCAACCTGTCACAAGATCAATATACAGACCAGTTCGGTAAAAGGCCTGGACCTAGGGGGAATACCCTACAACATAGTTAAAAGGCATTTTCAGATCTAATGTTCTAAGAAAAATCAGGTAGCAGACATTTTAAGATGATATAGCAGATATTTTCTCACAAAATACTACACGTGTAACTAAGGTTCAATTAACAGCAAGCTAGATTTGTTCAAAACATCAACACATGACACGTTTCAAAAATCCTGCAAAAATTCAATTGTAACCTGTTTCTCTGAAGTAGAAGCTTTACTTGAGCCAATGTCAAAATGAGCAGCTCACTTCAGCTTGATTCTGTTGATGTTAGTACAGCGTTGGTCTTCACTTCCCAGAAGACATATTAAATGAATATCATGGGCCGACCCTATTTTGAGTTATATCTTTTAGTTGTTGACTGGCCGACCTAAATAGCATTTATCATTATTTGTATTAAGGCCGACTTAAATGAAGAGGCGCCAAGAAGATATAAATACAAGGTAACTTTTGGTTATTGATCCAATTCGCATCACACAAGGAAAGTTCGCCATTATATTCAAGAGCAGAAATTCGCATGAAGAGGAAGATCAGAAATCAAGATTCGCATTCCTAGAAGAAGTTCATACTTGAACAGCAGATCATCATTAATATAGCAGCAGACAGAGTTCAAGGAAGAGCAGATTTACTTGTATCTAAACATTAAGGAAAAGTGCGAATTCCTCAGCCATTGTTGGGCTGTGTTGTAAGCAGAATTCTGTCACTTAGTATCATATATATAAGAGAATCATTTGCTGGGTTTTTCTCCCTCAAGAGGAGGGTTTTCCCAGGGTATCTTGCTGTGTTCATTGTCTTATGTGTTACATTTCTATTGAATAATTTTGTTATCTAATCTGATCTAAGAAACACTAACATGGTATCAGAGCGGGTGTGAAAAGATCGTGATCAGATTCAGATCTGCTATTTGCAATCTTCATTATCTCTTCTTTTCAGTCTATCTTCTAAATTTCTCAAGATGGTGAATGGTCTAAAAATCGAGGATAGACTCGAAGGGATCTCAAACTACACATCATGGAGGTTCAGGTTCATGCTGACCTTGGAAGAAAATGATTTCGCTGAGTTTGTGAAAACAAAAGTTCCCGAACCTGAAGGGGAAGAAGAGAAGCTGCAATGGAGGAAGAAAGACACTAGGGCAAAGAAAGCATTGGTTGATTCCGTCAAGGATCACATTGTACCAATTATCTTCAAGTTGGATACAGCAAGAGAGATGTTTACAACCTTGGAAGAAATGTACGAAATCAACAACACCAGTCGAGCCCTTGCTCTGAAGCAACAACTTCATCATGTGAAAATGGCGAAAGGAGAATCTGTTATTACATACTTCATGAGGATTTCAGAGATAAAAGATCAGCTCTCCACTATTGGTCACATGATTGATGATAAAGAACTGACTATGCTTGCTCTCAATGGTCTTCCGCTTTCATGGGAGGCATTCATCCAAGGAATCAGTGCAAGATCCGAACTTCCCAAGTTTGATCGATTGAGGATTGATTGCATTCAAGAAGAGTCAAGACTAACAGCAAGGGGGATTGGTCAAAGCTCAAAGAATGAAGAATTACAAGTTCTTACCTCTCATTCATCAAACAAAGGAAAAGGCTTTAAGAGAGGTTTCTTCAAAAGGAATCGAGAAGATGGAAATGAAGATGCTCCTACCTTCAAAAGGAAACGAGACATGTCCAAGATTCAATGTTTTCGTTGTGATAAGTATGGTCACTTTGCGAGGGTTTGCCCTCAACGACCTAAGCTTCAAGTTGCCACTGCAGATGTTGAAAAAGTTGCTCCACAAAAGGACTCCAGTGATTATCTATTTTATTCAGCCTTGTCTAGCAATGTTTCTACTGACTCTAACACTTGGTTGATTGACAGTGGTGCTTCTAGGCACATCACCGGATTCAGGAGTCACCTCTCAGACTTAATGGAAAGCAACTCTAGTGATCAAGTTGTTATTGGAGATGATGCTAGATATTCTGTAAAAGGGATTGGAAACTCCACTCTCCACTTGGATTCTGGAATCTCTTTGGAGTTGAATGATGTACTGTTCCTACCAGGGATAAAGAGGAACCTTGTTTCAATTTCAGCATTAGAAGACAAGGGTTATCAAGTTGCCTTCTCTAAAGGAAAAGTTCTTATATGGGCAAAGAACTCCAGCTTCAAAACTGCTCAAATAATTGGAGTTAGTCATGAATGTCTCTACAGGCTATGCACTCGTCCTCTTCAAGCACTTGTGCATAACAGTACCAACATGTGTGATCTTTGGCATCGAAGATTGGCTCACATTCACTTTCGTGCTCTACCTATCATGGAGAAGATGGTCACCGGTCTTCCGAAATTCGATCAAGAACATGAAGGTACATGCAAGGGATGTGCCCTAGGCAAGAACACAAAAGGTACGTTTCATTCCAGTGAAAGTAGATCTAAATGTATTCTTGATCTCATTCATTCTGATTTGTGTGGTCCAATGTCTAGTGCATCATCTAGTGGTTTCTTGTATTATATTATTTTCATTGATGATTACTCTAGAAAGACTTGGATTTATTTCTTGAGATCTAAAGAATCAGAAGAAGTATTAGAAAGATTCAAAGAATTCAAAGCACAAATTGAAAATCTGTCTGGGAAGAAGATCAAGTATTGAGATCTGATAATGGTGGAGAATACACTTCTGGGTCATTTCGAGATTTTTGTATTGAAGCAAGGATTAAGAGGAAGTTTAGTGTTCCCTATAATCCTCAACAAAATGGTATTGCTGAAAGGAAGAATAGGTCTATCGTGGAAGCAGTGAAAGCCATGATTCATGATCAAGACTTGCAAATCTCTCTTTGGGCTGAAGCATCAAGAACAGTTGTCTATGTTCAAAACAGGAGTCCCCACAGGATCTTAGAGAATAAAACTCCTGAAGAAGCATTCTCAGGCGTAAAGCCTGGAGTTAGTCATTTGAGGATCTTTGGCTGTCCAGTCTATGTTCATATTCCAAAGGAAAAGAGAACAAAGCTAGAACCTTCTGGGAAGAAAGGAATTCTTGTAGGCTACAGTGAGACATCAAAAGCTTACAGGATTTACATTCCAGGACAGAAGTCTATTGAGATTAGTAGAGATGTCACATTTGAGGAAGATGTTGCTTACAGAAGGTCCAAAGGCACTCCTATGGAGATTGATGAAGAAGAACCTCCAGAGAATCTGAAGGAGGATACAGAACCTAAAGAAGATATTGATCCAGCTGAGCCTTTGGATCCTACTGATGGGCCTCTAGACATTGTGATTGGAAAGAAAAGACCTCTTTGGGCTCGCAGGACAATGCAGGAAGCAGAAAGGTTTGCAGCTCCAAGAGGAGCCTTCAGAGAAAGCAAGAGACCTCACAAGTTCTCTAGTTATGTTGCCTTGATGAGTCAGATTATTGAGTCAGAGCCTTCAAATGTTGAAGAAGCTTCTAGTCAACAAGTATGGAAGGATGCCATGATTGAGGAGTATCAGTCTATACTCAAGAACGATGTTTGGGATATAGTTCCTAGACCCAAAGACAAATCTGTGGTATCTTCTAAGTGGCTCTTTAAGATCAAGCATGCAGCTGATGGGAGCATTGAGAAACACAAGGCTAGATTTGTGGCTAGAGGGTTCTCACAAAAAGAGGGAGTTGACTATGAAGAAACTTTTGCTCCTGTGGCTCGTTACACGTCTGTTAGAACCATCATTGCTATTGCTGCATCTAGAGGATGGAAGATTCACCAAATGGATGTAAAGACAGCTTTTCTGAATGGCATAATAGAAGAAGAGGTTTACATTGAGCAACCAGAAGGATTTGAGGTGCATGGGAAAGAGTCTCATGTCTGCAAGCTGAAGAAGGCCTTGTATGGTCTTAAACAAGCTCCTCGTGCTTGGTATGAAAGAATTGATCAGTATCTTTCAAGTCTGGGTTTCTCAAAGAATGATGCAGATTCTAACCTCTACTTCAAGGTAGTAAATGGTGAAGCATTGATTTTGGTTTTATATGTTGATGACTTGATCATTACTGGTGAAGAACATCTAATACTAAAATGCAAGAAGGAATTAGCTTCAGAGTTTGAGATGAAGAATCTAGGTCTTATGCATTACTTTCTTGGCTTAGAAGTTTGGCAAAAGCCAGATGAGATGATTCTAAGTCAAGGCAAGTATACTGTTGACATTCTCAAAAGGTTTGGTATGATTGACTGCAAACCTATGTCTACACCCATGGAGACTAATTTAGATAAGTTGAAAGAAGCTGCAGCTAGTTCAGAACCAGTGGATTCTACGATGTATAGACAGTTGATTGGTTCATTGATGTATCTAGTTAACACTAGACCTGATATCTGCTATGCAGTGAGTGCACTTAGCCAGTTTATGTGTGAACCAAAGCAAATACATCTTGTAGCAGCTAAACATATCCTGAGATACTTATGTGGCACAATTGGATATGGGTTGAGATATTCTTCAAATGTGGATTTGGAGCTGCATGGTTTTACTGATTCTAATTGGGCAGGATGTGTCTCAGATCGGAAGAGTACTTCTGGTTGTTGCTTCAGTTTGGGGACTGCTGATCTCTCCTGGTGGAAAAACAGTCTTCAGTGGCCTTGAGTACAACTATATATTGCAGCTTGTGCAGCTCGTGAGGCAGTGTGGCTTCGTAAGCTCCTTGCAGGATTGTTTGGACAATCAATGGAGCCTACTATTATACACTGTGATAATCAAAGCTGCGTGAAGCTTTCTGTCAATCCTGTGTTTCATGACAGAACAAAACATGTTGAGATCAAGTACCACTATATTAGAGATATGGTACAAAGGAAAGCTATACAGTTGAGGTATATCAGCACTGAAGAGCAAACGGCAGACATTCTCACCAAGCCTCTCGCCAGGATTAAGTTTGTATACTTCCGAGAGAAACTTGGTATGGTGGAGAATGTAGCCGTGACTGAGAAAGAGTCTCAGTAATCAGTGATCCTTGTTGAGAATGCAACTCTCTGCTGAGAGAGAGTTGAGGAGTTGTTAACACAATTCTCTGTGAGAGTTAAGTCCTTGATAATGCAATTCTCTGATGAGAGAGAGTTGAGGTGTAAGCCCTTGATAATGCAATTCTCTGATGAGAGAGAGTTGAGGTGAAAGCCCTTGTTTCCACCCTCTGGGAGAAACTATGGTGGATGTCATGTGTGTGACTCCATGACAACATCACGTGAGAGAATCCGTGATGAGTTTATACCATCTATGGGAGTAGCCATAATAGTTAATATCACGTTGAGGTGATATTCTATTTTTCATTCTAACATAATGTGTCTTGTGCAGATGGAAGTTCATCCCTAGCTGAGAGGGAGTGTTGATGTTAGTACAGCGTCGGTCTTCACTTCCCAAAAGACATATATTAAATGAATATCATGGGCCGACCCTATTTTGAGTTATATCTTTTAGTTGTTGACTGGCCGACCTAAATAGCATTTATCATTATTTGTATTAAGGCCGACTTAAATGAAGAGGCGCCAAGAAG
Source organism: Sequoiadendron giganteum (assembly GCA_007115665.2). Lineage (NCBI taxonomy): Eukaryota > Viridiplantae > Streptophyta > Pinopsida > Cupressales > Cupressaceae > Sequoiadendron > Sequoiadendron giganteum. The sequence goes on from CM021106.1 coordinate 53,663,635, forward strand.
ATATAAATACAAGGTAACTTTTGGTTATTGATCCAATTCGCATCACACAAGGAAAGTTCGCCATTATATTCAAGAGCAGAAATTCGCATGAAGAGGAAGATCAGAAATCAAGATTCGCATTCCTAGAAGAAGTTCATACTTGAACAGCAGATCATCATTAATATAGCAGCAGACAGAGTTCAAGGAAGAGCAGATTTACTTGTATCTAAACATTAAGGAAAAGTGCGAATTCCTCAGCCATTGTTGGGCTGTGTTGTAAGCAGAATTCTGTCACTTATTATCATATATATAAGAGAATCATTTGCTGGGTTTTTCTCCCTCAAGAGGAGGGTTTTCCCAGGGTATCTTGCTGTGTTCATTGTCTTATGTGTTACATTTCTATTGAATAATTTTGTTATCTAATCTGATCTAAGAAACACTAACAGATTCAACTAGACAATGAAGCTGCCCTCTCCTCCTTGTCACCCTCTTCTTTTCTCACCTTTTCATTGGGTGCTTTACATTTTATATCCATTTAACCCTAAACTAAAGTTTCTAAAAAAACAATATGTGCCAAAGATATTGGCATGAGATTGTTTCTTGTTTGCAGAAGTGGAAGAAGGAAATCATTGATCAATTATAGCAGGCCCTACAAGGGGTACATCATAATGGAGAATCAACATACCCAATTGGAAAGATGCTAGTCATATAACCAACCACTCATGTTAAAATAAATATAAAAAGGTCACATAAAAATAGTAAACAATATTATGTACTAAATTTTTTAAAAGCAATATATAACAGCAAGCCCTACAAGGGGCCCTAAGGGTTCATGATAGTGGAGCCATCTATTGGTGTGAAAAGGTTTTATCACCTAATTCATTATTCTTAGGTCCTATCCACACTAGCATGCTTAAGCTTACTTAGGTCATGTGCTTTTTTGTGTCTCAAGTCATAGTGTTAAGATACATGTCATGATCTGATTTAATCTTATCCTAGAGTTTCATTATTGTCTTTACAACAAGGATTATTTATTGTATATTGTAAGAACAATTATTATCTTTTTGCATCTACTGAAATCTAGCAAATCAGGAATCCAGTGTTCCTTCATCAGAGAATACTTTCATGGAACCCAAGAAAAAAGCTAAGTTACTGGTATGCCCATATATGGCCTCAGGTATGATACAGGGACAAGAAACAGTACGAGAAACAGTTCAGAAATGTCCAGGATACGATTTTCTGCTTGTGGAAACGACCAGGAAAAGAAAGTGACTGTTGGTATAGAATTTATTTTCTGGTTCAAACCCGAACAGAATCCACGTCAACTTTTTTGGATATTATCTGACTTTTTCCCTTCAAAGGCTGTAAATTGTGATTTTTTTTCTCATTTCAACTTTGCTCACATTTTTCTCCAACAAAACAGATTTTTTTAGGGTTTTTCAAGTGTCGAATATTTTCAGTGTTTCACGGGGACGCGTCCCCCGCCCCCCCGCAAACCACCCGCACCCGAGACGAGGACATTTCCGAGACAGGGGGGCGCCTAGGAAATGTCCCTCCACCATCCCTCCGCTGTCTCTAGAACGTTTCCTTGCCATTTCTGGTAGGAGACACCATGGAAATGCCCAAGAGACTTTGCATACGTCCCTTCAACATTAGAAACGTCCCCTCCAAAAAGCAATATAATAATATTTTTGTTAAAAAACATAAAACGTAAAGTTTTAGTTAAATGATTTGATGATATTTTTTACTATCAATTGTTTTAACTTTTGAGTCTTAAGTCGTGCGACCAAGGGAGCTTCCGCTAAGCAATGAACACTCAACACTAGAGAATTGGAGATTGAAACTTACAACAGGGTTTTTTGACTGGTGCATTGGACTCAGGGTGACTGCAGGATTGAGGTATGTAGTTTTAGTTTAACTTTATTTATTTTATTTTCCTGATTTTTCTGGTTGTTTTTTTCCGGCTATGCTTTGCCCTCCGCCCTCCACCCTCCGCTTTGGCTCCCGTTACCCCGTATGTATGCAAAATGTGGAAGCGCTGGCAATGTTGGCGTGGCAAACCCCGCGATCATTGTATTCCATGAGCCGACATCTCTTTGAGGCATTCAGTCAAAAAAAAATTAAAACTCACGCCAACATTGCCAGCGCTTCCACATTTTGCATACATACGGGGAACATTAATAAATTAATAATTATTAATATTAATTTATTTTATTTTTTAATTTTTTTTTAAATCGTAATGTAAATTTTACATTTTACAGTTTAGAGTTTACATCTGCTATTTGCATTTGCTTGAAAGTTCCAAAAGCCTTTTCAATTTCAACTTCAAGTTTTCAACACATCCATTCTGTGCATATCCTGCAATCATTGCATTCCATGGGATGACATTTCTTTGAGGCATATTGTCAAAAAGTTCACATGCCTTGTCTATGCTTCCACATTTTGGCATTTTGCATACATGTCTACCAGGGCAGTTGCAACTACAGCATCTGACAAAATTCCTCTATACTCAGATACTGTCAAAAAGTTCACAGGCAGAGGTTGTGTAATTCAGCTTTACACCTGCCAGTTGCATTTTCATTTTTCCTGAAAGTTTCTAAAGCCTCTTTAGCAAATCCATTTTGTGCATATCCTCCAATCATTGCATTCCATAAGATGACATCTCTTTGAGGCATGCTGTCAATTTAAAACTTTGAAATCTCAAATCAGATTATCAGAAATTCAGAAATTTTCGGAATTTCAATTTCTGAAAATCTGATTTCAAAATTTCTGATACTGTTTTTTCATTTTTTGCAATAAATTATTAATTATAAAGGTCTGATTTTGTTTTTAAATCATTTTTTGCAGCATCATTTGACATTATCATAATGAGTTCAATCAATAGAAGTGACGATGAGATTGAGGGTGAAGAGGTTGAAGCAGAAATTGGAAGTGAAAATGAATCATCCGATGATTCAGATTTTCAAATTGAAGGGGATGAACATGACTCAAATACTCAGTCTCAAACTGAAACAGGTTCTATTGGGAGTAGAAATGATAGGTGCCCTTCAAAAATCCTCCAAAGATATGCCAAGGGCCCCTTTGATCCAAAATCACCATTAAAACAATTTGCATCTAAGATGCCGGCACAGCCTGGGACACGTGGGGGCACCAGAAAGTGGAAGTGCCACCTTTGTCATCTTGACTGGAAAGGGAGAATTACTAGAACTAATGCTGACTTTCTTCTTATTTGAAGCAAAGGTGTAGATGTTTGCAAAAAAGTGGAAAAAAACGTGAAGTATAGAGCTGAAATTTTAAAATTATGGGGTTCTAATGAGGAAGACGCACCTATGACTGCTACATTGGCACACAGGAGTAAGGGTGATCATATTTCAGCAGTTTCTACTTCTACTTTGCAGAGTCAAAGGCCACCAAATCCATTCAGTTCAAATGCAAGAGAGCCTAAGGGGAAACGTAAAGTGGCATCTTCAAGTTCACAACCATTGGCAGATTTATTCAATGTACAAGCAAAGGATGAGGCAGATGATGCTATTGGCAAATTCTTTTTTGCCAATGGCATTCCATTCCATGTGGCTTGTTATCCTTATTATAAGGAAGTTGTGTCAAAGATAATAAGGGCATGACCATCATATGTGCCACCAGGGGAGACTAGATTGAGGACAACAATCTTGGATCAAAACTATTCAAGATTAATATTTTGATGGAGAAGATGAAGAGAACCTGGGTCACAAGTGGATGCAGCATAGTCATGGATGGGTGGACGGACATAAGGCATTGTCCACTCATCAACATCATGGTCACATCTACAGCAGGCCCTTATTTCCTTAGGGCTATTGATTGTTTAGGGCATAGCAAGGATGCTCATTATCAGTTTCAGATCCTCAAGGATGCCATAAAGGAGGTTGGGCCACAAAATATGGTGTAGGTAGTGACAGATGTGGCCCATGTGTGTAGAGATGCAGAAAAGTTGATTGAGGCAGCCTATAGACACATTTGGTGGACTCCTTGCTGTGTGCATGCTATGAATAATGCACTTAAGGACATGGGTAAAATCAGCTAGATCAAATCAATTGTGAGTGATGCTAGAGATGTGTAGATGTTTATCTGCAACCACCATACTTCACATGCACTTTTCAGGACCTTCTCCAAGAAGGAATTCCTGAAACCTATAGAGACTCAGTATGCATCATACTTTATTCTCTTGGAGAGGATGCTTGAGTTGCAAGAGGCATTACAACTAATGGTAATGACAGCAGAGTGGAACCGATGGCCTAAGTCGAAGACACAACAAGGGTTGAGGGTTAGGAGGTGGTGAAGAATGATGTCTTTTGGGCTGATGCCAAATATATTGTCTCCATCATTGATCCAGTCTTCAAAGTTATTAGATTTGGGGATTCTAATGCACCTTCCCTTGGAGAGGTATACGAGTGCATTGATTCCATGCTTGGTCAAATGAAGGCTAAAGTGCGAGAGAAGGACCCCACAATGCAATTCTACACCGAGCATATTCATCCAATCATTCAACGTAGATGGGAGAAGCTCAACACTCCCTTACACATGGCTGCCTATGCATTGAACCCAAAGTGGTATGTGCCACGTCCCGACAGAATGACACCTATAGAGGATGCTAAGGTGAAGGAAGGGTTCATGAAAGCCATTGATAGAATGTATGATCCTATAGAGGCCAGCTTGCTTCGTACCAAGTGGAGAAAACTTGCCACTCTTTGGGGATATTCAGAGGCGGTCAAGGTAGATTTGGAGACTATGTCAGAGGAGGACCCCAAGTTGTGGTGGACTATGCATGGGCCTAGATCTTTGATTACTATTCTAGCCATTCGTTTGTTGTCCCAAGTTTCTAGTTCTTCTACTGCTAAGAGGAACTAGTCTACTTATAGCTTCATCCACTCCGTTAAGAAGAACAGGCTTACTTCTAGGAGGGCAGAGAAGCTTGTGGCTGTACATAGTGCCTTGCGTCTTATTGACCGCAACACAACTACATACAAGGAGAGTCCAACAGCCAGATGGGATGTAGAGCCAAAAGAGCCAATACAGATAGATTCTTTTATTCACTTCATTTCCGCCACACTCTAACTTGCCTACATTGCTACACAGGAGTACAACCCAGGTCAGTGGAGGGGCGATACACTTTGGGCGTTCTGGTCGAGCCTCTAGCTCTGGCCAACACCACACGCAAGCTCAGGCTCATGATTGAAGCGGACATGCTTAATGCATAGTGCAAGTTAAGGAGGAGTCGACGCCATTGTGGCGATCACTGATAACGACTCTCATTTTGGGTGCTAGACAAGTTCGAAGACACAAGCATATCCTGTTGTTGTGAATCATCGATTGGTCCTTTCAGAGAGCATTGCTTGATGAGTTGGAGGCGTCACTGGTCTAGTCGAGCGATCACCATGTTGGAAAATATGTTATGAGCCCGAGCCTTTTGTGACCATGAGATAAGAGAGACCTTTGTGTCCTTGGTTTGCACAAAAGTGTCGACAACTTCATTCATGATTGGTGTGATTGGTAGATCGGTTGATCGATAAACAACATTGTTCGGTGGGCTCTTCTATCTTGGTGAAATCATAAGAATGCAGATTGTAAGTTTGTCACCATCAATCTCTACTACAACTACAATCGAGGATCCACAACAGTCTGCGTCAAAATAACTGCTCTGTCCTTTCATTGAGAGGAGATCGACCCTTTTTTTTCTAGGCATTTGTCCCTGGCCGATGTGTTTGGAGATTAAGAAAGTATCAGGCTATTTTTCCAAAACTAATATCTCAAGCTTTGTGTGCAGAACAATGGCATCCGATAGTAAATACTCAAGCTTCCTCAACACATCGCTCTACAAGCTTGATCCTCAGACTTCAGTGCACAATAGTGAGTCGATTAAAGTTTTATGTCTAGTGTACTTGCACGTGTCATTTTGTGTGATCTTGTTTAGCCAATAGGATAAGCCGTGGCTATTTGGCAATTGAGTATAAATCCAATATTAAATTACTTGTGTTGTCACCTCAATAGTCTTTAAATGTGTCTATTAAGTTAAAAATATTAAGTGTCATTTGTTTAAGTATTGTAATCTTTAGTTCTCAATTCTTAGTTATTGGTTTGTTTTCTAAAATAGAGTTATTGTCGTGTCAAATTTGTAAAAAGTTTAAGGTGCATTATCGGTGGAACCTAACACCTTTAATATTATTTAGTTTCAGGAGGGTCAAATAGTATTTTTTTTAAATGGAGAAAAACTGTGTATTGATAGAAAAATTTGAAGGTTCCGAGTTCCACACCTGGCAGATCAAGTTAAAGTTGATCCTTATTGAAAAGGATCTGTGGGATGTGGTAAGTGGAGCAACATAGAAGGGCAATAGCTCTGATTGGTCTTGGACTGTCAGATGCATACCTCCATCATATCAACTTAAAAAAGACCTCAAAGGAAGTGTGGGATGGTTTGAATTCTTTGTTTGGATCACAAGCAATGAGCGCAAAAACGAGCTTAAAGCAGAAATTGTTCGGGCTAAAAATGGTGGAAAGTGATAATATTGTTCAACATATCAGTAAGTTTCGTTCTCTTTTGAATCAACTAGCTGGGATAAATGCTACAGTAGATGATGATGATGCTAAAGCTATTTTGTTAAATAGCATGTCTCCTAGTTATAGTAATATTGTATTCACATTGAACAAAGTAAATGCTAGCCTAGAAGATACAATATCTACTCTAATTGATGAAGGAGCTAAGAAAATGGACCCAGTTTTAGAGGAAACTGCAATGTTTGGTACAAACAAGCCTAACCGTTCCTTCAAATCCAGTTCTACATCCAAGGGAAATCATTTTTCTAGGGCTAAAATTTTATGCTACTATTGCAAGAAGAAGGGACACATTGCAATGAGTTGCACTCAACGTGCTAAGGATCTCCTTGATGGCAAGCTAAATACAGATAAGGCATTGGCTGCAGATGATGATGAAGAGTGCCTTAATGGGGTGGCTACTGAAGACCCTCCACACGAAGACAGTGAGGTGGAATATGTTCTCTAAATCAAAACAATTGGAGGCAGGAGGCAGGAGTCAACAGAGGAAGGAGGACAATTAGCGTCCTCTAGTCAGTCACCAACGACGAGGCCGCTCATCAGCTTTGGTAACATTTTATTTATGCATGATTTGTTTTTCAATGTTATAGGTCGTGTGAATAAGTGGAAATTTCACATTGTGGGGGGGAATAATGCACAATGTTCCCAGTTTGTGATATGTATGTTGATTTCTTTATAACTTCCCTGATGTACAAGCATAGTGGTGAACAAAAGCACCAAGAGTTGGTTTACTGCAGTTGGAAGTGCTAAGGTGGAGAATGTGGACATCGTCAATATTGTAAACAGTTGTATAGGAGAGCAACTGGCTATAGAGATCCTCTAACTGTCAGACTTCTTGGAAGTATGATCGACTGGTGATAAGTTCACTACAAGTGAAAGCGGGATAAGTTTTCGTATGTAGGTGATCATGTGCAACAAGATCCAAATAGCAGTATGCGTAGTCATACGATTCTGTTTGCAAGTTGTGTGATGATCTTTTTCTCCATGTTCACACTAAGGGGGGGTGTTGGAAAATATGTTGTTAGTGTTCACATAACGTGAGTTGTTAACACAACTCACGTATCTATTATAGTTGTGATTATTTATTTAGTTTGTTATATAGGTACGTTTGTGTTGAGTTGTTAAAACAACTCAAATATTTTTAGGGAGTTGTTATAAGAGTTTCCTATAATATAGGAAATACAAGTCCTATATATATGTAATGTATTTGATATGAAAAAAAAAAGCACAGATTATTTTGTGTTGTATCATTTCCAGCTTCCTTTGTCTCTGCCCATATTTCTAATACACCATCAGGTCAAGGTATATTCATCAGACGGATACCAGACCCTGACACTGTTGCGATTGATATCCCTCAATCGCGTCCTCTCTGGGTGATCGAGATAGTCCATGTGCAAGTCAATCCAAGCGAACATCAGAGTGTTGACACCCAGCAACACAGCATACCAATACACGGGAGTTGTGCAGATCAGCATCCAATCACTAACTCATGGAGTAGCAATTCACCTATGATCGGGTTATGCCTCCAAGACGGCTCTGTACTCATTCGTCTGCGGGATTGTAAAGGCTCGATCTGTGATTGGCATTATTGTATGTACCCGAGCATCCCAAATTTTGAGCGTGTATGATTCCAGTAGCATATATATGAATTCTTTGGTCTACTTGTGTCATGTCCCCATTTTTTGAGCGATAAGGAGAAGCATTAAGTTAATTACTTGTAAGGTTTTCCAACACGTTTGCTAACATTCTTTGTTGGAGACTTTATATTTAATTAATTTAATAAAGTGAATTAAATAAAATGACATTATAATATAAAGTCACCTAAAATAAAATAATACTTTATTCTAGAAGCTTCTGGAGATTGATTGCAAATTCTTTATAAGGAGCTGCTGGGAGTCATTTGAGGATCATCTTGACTTGAATACTACTTCTAATTATTGGAAAGCTTGAGTGCTTGACATGGCCTAAGGGTTTGAATCCTCTTGTATGCTGGTTTCGGTTGTGTGACACCAACCCTAGCTAGTTGGGAGTGAGAGATATCTCAATCTTTCACATTTGAGCAAAATTAGTGGCCAAAGGCCAATTTTGGATTGGAGCGATTGGAAAAATAAATATGTGATTATTTTGGATCACTTGCAGCCAGATAGAGGAATCGATTTCATTCATATTAGCTCACATATGCATCGATTCTTATTGGAGATTGAGGCGCACTACTCTTAGGGTCTTTGTGATGATATTTGATGCTTGTAAGGGGACGATTGGTGGCTGCTTTCATTCACATACATTGACTGAAGCTGAAACAGGGATGGCCCATCCTTGAGGTGTAATTTCATGAAAGGAGCGGCAATAAATTCCAGTAAAATTCTAGGGGTGTCGCTGGAGGTTGAGAAGACTAGGTGCAGCATTATTAAGGTCATTGGCTTCATCAACAAGGCAAATTGAATCATTATGTGAAGGCTGCTATCATTATCAGGTTCCATCGATTTTGCATTAGTTGGATATTTTAGAGTCATATCAGCTTAGTTAGAGTCAGAATTGTTAGTCATGATATTTGTCATTGTAAACACTCTATCATATAATCTAGTCTGATTGCAAATGAGTCAATGATTGCATCACTGTTCCAAGACAGCCATTGTCTATTTCATTGTAATCTCAGATTTGTATGGGAAGTGGATATAAGGGTTGCATTTCAGAATCAGCATTGTAATAGTTTTATATTGACAAATATAATTCTTGGAGGTTGGCTGCACTTTGTATATGGGAATGATTGACTTCATACCAGCATCCAGTAGCTTGCACAAAAAGTGTTTGATGTAATGTCTAGTATATGCATCAGTCATTTTCAGTCATATATTGCATTGGAAAAATACAAAAAAAACAGTTGCACTTCATTTCTCTTTCATTCTTAATCAATTTGCATCATCGAAAAAGCATTGAAATCAGCATTGGCATCAATTCAAATCAAACAATCTCAAACTGAAACTCAGAACCAGCAAGAACCAGGTTGCAAGCAAAGTGTTTGTCAAATTGTCTAAGGCAGCAAAACAGGGTTTTTACATCAGATTTGGCAATGCACTTTACAACTTGCGTCGGAATATCTTACCCAGTCAGTTGTAAATCACTGATTCTGAATTGAATAATAATTCAAGTCGTTCTCTGTCCAGTTTATTGCTGTTGGTGTGTTTTTTTGAGAAGATTGGTATTTTCGAACCATTTCCTTATTTCTCTTTCAGATCCGTGTTTGAGTATAGAAGCAAAATTGTCAAGTTTTCTGTCGCTGTTTATTGCAAATCCGATAAGGTATATTACAGATTGAGATTCCTATGCGGTCTGCTTGCAGCCGGTATTTTCAGTATTTATTATATTGAATATTCAGTTTGTATGTTTGCCTGGTCGCTATCAAACAACATTGTATTAGTTGCGATCTGTGTAGACTTGGAAGCGTACAGTGTTGTGATTTGTTACATCCCACCCTAGTGGCTTTTAAAACACTCTAATTTTGTTGTTATTTGAATGAAGAATGATGCAATTTTGAATTCCAGTTCATGATGTGGAAATCTTGTGAATATTTGTCCGTTAATGCAATGAAAGCATGTGATATGATCTAGACATAGGGCACTCATTGTGTTCAATGCCCTAAAAATAAAAAAGTAGATTATTTTGCAAGAATTATGTTGATAGAAGATTTGCAATGAAATAATTTATGGACGACTTACTAATTTCTCTCTTGTTTGGAGTTGGATGCAGGACAATCGTACCGTGAACCTCGGAAGAGGGAAAACATCATCTGAGTAGAGAGGTATTGTTGGAAATGCTCTTGAAACGCCATCTGAGTTAGGGATTGGTCAAGGAAGCTTGAACCCTAGATGTGAATAGTTTTTGAACCCTAGATGTTTTGGTCTTCGAGTACTTCGTTGAGTTGTTTCCTTCGTCTAAGAATTTTAGGGTTTCGGAAGTCAACTTGTTTGTTATTAAATTAACCTAGTTTTGGCTCCGTGATCCGTGTTGGAGCTTCGCCTAATGGCTTAACGTCTGTTTTATAAAATATTTATGTTATATTATAAATATAATATATATATATATATAGATCGATAGGCATATATTATGTTATATAATAATACTTGTATAAATATTATTAATAAATATTCTTGGACACGGATTGGAGACATTTTCACTTATGTAAGTTTATTCATGAGTATAAGTTGAAAAAGCTTTGTGTGGCTTCATATAAAATGGTTAATTAAATGTTGGGTTGCGTTGTGGTAATGCTTGCTTCTTAATTTAAGATTAAGTGCGTAAGATTATTAACCTGGTGACCGAGTTGGTTCTCGAGGGAAATTTATTCATAGTGGTAAATCAAATTAATCTTGTTTTTCCTTGGTCTGAACAGAAATGATGATGCGATTGGTTCTTGGGGTTTGGCGGAAGATTGGTGTACCCTTTAAGGGCGGGATTTGTTATTGTCTCTGCATTTTTGAAGGAGATTCCCCAACGATTTTAGTAGAGGCGCGACTGGCTGGGTGTGAGGGTGCGGAAAGGTAGGAGAATGGTTACCGTAACCACCGAGGAGGCCACCGTTGGTTTTGGCGGAAGTATATCTTGGCATCGACAGTTAGCGGAAGGGATGCATTCGGTTTTAGTTTTCACGGAAGGAGGAACTCGCTTCACAAGGAAAAACGGAGAGGAGAGGCTGAGGGAAAACGGAAGAAATAGAAAAGAAGATCTGCGAGTGATGAGCTGGGAGGTGGAGAGTGGAAGTAGCTGCTACAGGTGAGTACCTGTAGGTCCGTCCGATTATATAAAGAGTTGAGCATCGAATTTCCTAAGCAAGAATCGAGAGGGAATTCATTGGGGAAACTCATCAAGTGACGTCTTCACCAAAGGCATATTTTGAATCCAGATATTGGCTTTCAGGCACGTACTGCCTTAAAAACTCTTTACTAGAATCTTGATACTTCATTGCTGCATTAGCTACGTTTTCTTGTTAAGAAAGAGTGGAAGCTTGTTCGTATGGCTAAGAAATCCATTTGTTTTCTGAATATTTGATTAATGTTGTATTCCAATACTGTGATGTCTCTTAAGTCTGCTAGTTGAGACAAGTAGGATTGATGTGTGCTTTTCTTTCTCTGTTAAAGATAAGAGGTTCCTGTTAATCAAGAAAGTAATCACCGAAAGACTCTAAGTCTTGTTTTATTTCTGCTTCTTTCTGATGCTTTTGTAATGCTCTTAAAATCTGGAAGCCCTGTAGGGTAGTATAACATGTTGAGCTTAATCTGAAGTAACTTACTAATAGGTTGACACGAAGACAAAGGTAGGCATGCTTATGCGCTGATTCTAATTTAGGGCTGAGGACTCAGCTGATGAAACCTGGAACAGTAAACAAAAGTTAAATAAGAAAATGTCTTTTCTGAATGCTAATAAAAGGAGGCATGCCTGTAAGTCTTTAAAAATTGGACTTGTATGAAATAAGTGCCTTGGCTGTATCTAATTGATTTGCAACCACAACAGGGGTCTGACTGTAATCCTTTATTTAAAACGAGACTGAAACCACAAATTCCGATTAGGGATTGTTTGTGTTCTCAAATTCGAGAAAGAGACCTATTACCATCTTTTGAGGAGTGGTTAGAAAAACCCTAGTTCTGGGAGTCAGCCACACGTGGCAAGAAGCCAGAGAAGTGTGACGAGATGTAAGCCCTAGGTCTCGAATGTTCTTTCTTATGTCTAGTAGTTTGGAATGGGAAGCCTCGTTGAATTCCTTATCCGGTATGAGTTTATGCCCTAGGACAGATGTCCTTGTTAGGAGAAAAGGTGGAACGAAAATCACTCGGAAACTCTAGATTAGTTGTGCATTTCAAGTCGAGCAGGGTGGGTGAGTCTGTACCAAAGTACAAGCTATGGCCATAGTAAGTGCAGGTGCCTCCGACTGCACTTGTACTCACACGAAACTCAGATACCTAACTAGCCAGAGATGCCTGCTTAGTAGGAAGGAATCCTTAGTAGCGAGGCAGTGCCAGTTAGGTAGGGTTTCTCCACTAGAGCTCAGATGGTTGTTTCGAGGGTCTTTCCCACTTTACCTTTCGTAAGAAGGGAAAGTGTGCGGGGAACTGCTCATGTTCGTGGATGGAGGAAAAGCACTCAGATGATGTTTTCCCTCACTTGCAGATGGCCGGCCGAGACTTGGAAGATGCTAACCAGATGAGGATTTCTAATCTCTTTCCTTAATACTTATAGTTGTAATTAAATTGTAGAATTCAGTTGTGTTCTTGTCCTTGCAAAGTATAGAATCTCACTAAATGTAAGTCAGCAACGATTGCATGTTATCTTGTAGCAAACTATCTGCTAACAATTAAAAAAAAAAATTAGTTGCTTTACATCTTTTCTAGTTTCATGAGTCTGGATTTAACATGATTAGTCATTATTGTTGTGTACCACTGTTCGGATCTGTTCAATTGGGTGCAGAATAACATAATCCTGATTATTAACATCCTGAGAGCATATATTTGTGACTTCATATTTAACTGTAGTGCACTGTCATTTCCAGTTTTCTGTTGATTTGAGTGTGATCAGACTACGGCTCATTACAAATGAAGACTATATTTGGAGAAAGCATAGAAGTGTTTTTTTCTTTCTCCAATATTTCTTCGACTAACTCCTTGGAAGATGTCCCAAAGGCTGGAAATGAGATTTCAAAGAACCTAAACATCCTCCTATCCCTGCTGAAATGGAGATGAGAGGAACATTCTTCAAGAAATTCATTTGGCTCGAGAGGTTTTGGACAATGTGGGTGGCTTAGGCTCGATGCAGTTAAAGGCATTGGACAACCCCAAAAAGTGCAGGGGCATAAATCAAAAGTAGAGAAGCTATAGTTGGAGACCTGGGAAGCAATTGGGGAGGGCACTCAATGGACAATAGAGCACATCCTTTCTCATCAGATCCAGAAGTTGGCATCTGTATGCTTAAGTCCGCTTTTTATTTGTTGGTGGCTTTCTAGTTTTGCTTTGTCGGCAGCATTTTTGGAGGTTTCTCCCTCTCTAGATGGAGAGATTGTTCTTGGGTGTGTTGTTTTCTTCTTGTTGAGAATTGTACCTTGTTACCTGCTTGTTCCTTTGATGTATTTATTTCATTAAGATTTGTGTGATCTTAGTGTGACAGGCAGGATGGTTGATACTAAAAAACTCAAGATTTTTCTGCCATATTTACTGTCTTATGTGTTAGAATATTATATTCCTTTATACTGTTAATGGTCAATAATAAATGTAATGTAACTTGTTAGATAAGACATCTTAAATGTCTTCAATAATTAGTAGTTAGACATTTAATGTCTACAGTGGTAGGTAGTTGGTCTATTAAATGTTTGTAGGTAGAGGTAGTTAGTTTCATTAAATTCTTCAGTGCTTTGTATTTCTATAAATTGTAATCTTCTTCTTTTGTTAATACAAGCAATTTCCTAGCTAAATTGTTTCATGGTATCAGAGCCATTTTTCCAGAATTTGTTTTCGGAAAAAATTTCAAATAAAAATTCGTAGTGAATTTTTTTGAAAATTTGAAAAAAAAATTGCATTCTCCGAAATCGTTTTCTTCTGGTCTGAAAATCATGGCTCCTGTTTTTTGAAGAATTTTGTGCTTCAGTTTGTGGGTGTTTTTCGCCCTACCCGCGCGTTTATTTTTCTTTCTGCAATTTCGTGGGAGTCTTCTGCCAGAAATTGTGCTTCTTTCTCACAGTAAAATCGCGTTTTTGTTCATGTTCGCGCGCAGAAGGGTTTTTTCTCTGCATTTTTCGTGTTTAATAGCCATTTTTTTCAGTTGCAGGCCGACGTCTCTCTGTTTGGACGCATTTTTTAAAGGGTTTTGGGCATCGGATTTTCTGAGAAAATACTCGTTTTTTTTTTTTTGCGTGTTTTTAACGCGTTTTTGGCAACATGTTTTTTGCAAAGAAATGTCATCATTTTCTGCCGCGATTTTCTTTTAGTTACTGTGATTTCTGCCTCCATTCTTGGCGCAATTTGGCTCTGGATTTGGGCAATTTTCTGTCTCTTTTACTAACACGTTTTTTTATCTCCCCTTGAAGACACGTTTTGTCCACGATTTGGCAGCAATTTCCAAAATTTTCTACATTTTTTTGTGCTTTAATGGCCGCCTAAGGTTTCTGCCAGTTCGACTAGGGTTTTGACCAATCATTTGAAGTCAAAAAAAAATTTCGATCGCAAATTTCTAGTGGCTTTTTCGAGATCTCAACTGAGTTGGTCTCCGTTTTTTTAGGTGTCTCAAAGTTCGTGCCTTGAAATTTGTGCACGTGGGTGTTGCTGAAATTTTCTAGGTATTCAAAAAAAAATTTGGGTTTTCAACTACATTTTTTTGGTATTCTTCAAATCTTTTGGGTTTTGTCTTAAAAACTCTACATTAGTTTTCTACCTCGAAATTCATGCTAGGGTTTCGATTTTTGCTTTGAATTTGTCTTGCAAAACTTGTTTTCGTTCTTCAGTGCAGTGTTTTTTTTGCCTTCACCAATTTGACCTCAGGGTACGTGATGGCATCTCTGACAAATATAATGCTCGAAAGCAACCAGAAGTTCAACGGGAAGAATTACAACACCTGGAAGCAACGCATGATTACAATCTTTGAATATCGTTGACTCGATCAAATCATTTTGGGAACTCAACTCGTCCCACTGTAGTCAGAAAGGACCAAGACAAATGGGATGAACGCAACCGGGAAGCTGTCATGCTCATCAAACTCTTAGTCACAGATGAGCAGCTACCTCAGGTACCGTCTGGCAAAATTGCTCCGGAAATCTGGGATCATTTGAAGGCCCTTCATGAAACCTCTGACAAGAGCAGAGCGTTCTTTCTCAAGAACATGCTCTTTTCCATCATGATAGATGAGAAAATGTCCTTACAGGAACATCTGACGAAGATGAAGGACATTCGTGATCAATTGGAGGCGATTGGTCGAACAATGGAGGAAAAAGATATTGTGGTCATTACTCTAAAGAGTCTCCCGAGTTCGTATGAGCATTTCATTGAGACGCTGAATATCACTTCGATCAATGTTGATCTCAAATTTGAAGATCTTTGCAACAAGCTCTTGCAACAGGATCGATGGTGACAGCAGTTTGGAAGCAGTACCAGTTCCACCTCCACAAAGCAAGCGTTCTTTGCCAAATCTTCTGCTAAGAACAAAAAGAAGACTCAATCTTCTCAGCCGAAAGGCTCTGGTTCTTCTCAAGACAGCAAGAAGAAGAAGAGCGTTCAGTGCAATTATTGCCATAAATATGGTCACATGAAGGTTGATTGTCAAATTCGGTTGGCTTTTGAACAAAAGAAGCAAAGAGGATCTCAACAAAAGACAAATGTCGTAGAGCACACTGAGCATAAAGAATCTGCATTCTATGCTTTTATGGCCAAGAGAACAACAAATCCAGTACAATCTTTTGCCTGGTATATTGATTCAAGAGCTTCTCGGCATTTTACTCATCGTCGGGATTGGTTCACCAAATATGAACCATTCACTGATTCAGTGATCTTTGGAGGAGGCAAAGAGTACATAGTTGCCGGTAAGGGCAATGTTCAGATTCACTCTGGAGGGAGGAATTTACTATTTCTCAATGTCTACTATGTTCCAAGCATGGAACATAATCTTCTCTCCATCAGCTAGATCATGAGGCATTCTCCCCAGTTGGATGTTATTTTCAGTTCGTCCACCTGCAACATTGTTGATAAGGAGACACGTACTACGATAGCTATGGGACTTGAGGATCATGGTCTGTATAGACTTGTTGATTCTGGTAATTCTCAAGAGCACGCTTTGGCAGCCAGGAGTACTTCCATCAACAAACCTTGGCATCAGCGTTATGGGCACTTGAATGTGCACTATCTCTCTCAACTATCTCGGGAGGGTTTGGTTGCTGGTCTACCTGAGATCCAAACTCAAAATCATGGAGTTTGTGGAGCCTATCAAGCTGGAAAGCAGCATCGGACACCATTCTCGGATGGTGATTCTTGGCGAGCCTCCAAGGTACTTCAATTGGTTCACGCTGATGTATGTGGACCAATGAACACTCCATCGTTACTGGGTCCAGGTACTTTTTATTATTTGTTGATGATTTCAGTAGAAAAATGTGGGTGTATTTTTTGAAACATAAATCAGATGTGTTCAAGTACATTTCAGCAGTATAAGGCCTTGGTTGAGAAAGAATCGGGTTCTCAATTGTCACTCTAAGGTCAAGATAATGGGGGGGAGTTTTGTTCAGCTGACTTCTCTACTTTTTGTGCTAAACACGGCATAAACGCCAACTCACCACACCATACACCCCTCAGCAGAATGGTGTCGTTGAACGTAGGAATCGCACCATTACTGAAATGGCTCGTTCTATGATGGAGTAAAGAAATGTCCCTAAGAAATACTGGGCTGAAGCAGTTTATACTGTAGTCTACCTCCGAATCGGTCACCTACACAGGCCGTTAAGAAGATGACTCCTGAAGAAGCCTAGTCAGGACGTAAGCCTAAGGTGGGCCATCTGAAAGTCTTTGGTTCTACAGCTCATGTATGGATTCCCCAAGGTGCCAAGTTGGACTCCAAGAGCCAGAAACTTATGTTTACTGGTTACAGCGACAATCACAAGGCATACAGGTTGATTGATGTGGAGACAAGATCGTCTCATATTCAGTCGTGATGTTGTGATTGATGAGACTACTGGTCCATTTGTTCCTACTACCAGTCCTGAGGATCAGCCTATGAAGGTTTCTGATGAGGGTGTTTGTCTTCCTCTTGGTTCCCCTGATGGGAGGGCTTAGAGCATTCTAACTCTGAAGATGAGGAGTCTACTAGTCATGATCTAGCACCACCTGATTTTCCTCAGGTTCATATCCAGATGACTTTGTTCCAGAAATCCCAAGAGATGTTGTTTCTCCTACTCCAGATGTTGGTACTTCTACTCGGCCTAAGTGGTGGGCCAAGACTATCGGAGATCTTCATGATGATGAACTCATTGAGGGTAGATCAGCTCGCAGAAAGAGCAAGCAGCAAAACACAATCAATTTTGCTCTTATGGCCAACATCCACAAGCATCTATGAGCCTCAAACATATTCAGAGGCTAAAGGAATTCCAGAGTGGGAAAAGGCTATGCAGACAGAATACCATAGTCTTCTGAAGAATCACACTTGGGTTCTTTTTTATCTTCCTCCTGGGAAGAAACCTATCAGTTGCAAATGGGTTTACAAGGTCAAGTATCATGCAGATGGTACTCTGGATAAATACAAGGCAAGGTTAGTTGCTCGGGGATTCACACGATGGGAGGGCATTGACTACGAAGGAGACTTTTGCTCCTACTGCCAAGATGAGCACAATTCGTCTTCTTCTCGCTATTGCAGCCCAATTTGGATGGACAGTTCATCAGATGGATGTCAAGAGTGCCTTTCTCAACGGTGAGTTGCAGGAAGAAGTCTACATGACGCAACCTCCTGGTTTCAAGGTTGTCAGAAAAGAACATCAGGTTTGTAGGCTCGTGAAAGCACTCTATGGACTGAAATAGGCTCCCCGTGCATGGTACATCAAGATTGATCAGTACTTGGTTGATCATGGTTTTCAACGCAGCCCTTCTGACTCTAATCTGTATGTCAAGCACTCTGGTGATGATATTCTCTTTCTTGTTATCTATGTTGATGACTTGATCATTACTGGCAGTTCAGCACATTTGATTGCAGCAATCAAACAGGATTTGTGTCAGGCTTTTGACATGACAGATTTGGGGCTTCTCCATTATTGTTTGGGTATTGAGGTTTGGCAGACCGCTGATGGTATCTTTATCTCTCAGTCTAAATACGCTCGGAGTCTACTTGATAAATTTCGGATGCAGATTGCAAACCTGCCTCCACACCTATGGAGAAGGGGCTGAAGTTATCAGCCAACTCTGATTCACCTTCGGTTGATGAAACGACATTCAGGCAACTAGTGGGCAGTCTCATCTACCTCACTCCACTAGACCTGACATCAGTTTTGTAGTGAGCTACATTTCTCGCTTCATGACAGCTCCAAAAGCTGATCATTGGCTTGCAGCGAAGCGAGTGCTAAGATATGTTAAGGGCACTTCAGATTATGGCATTCTGTATGGCAGATGCAACGATCCAAAGCTGATTGGTTATATAGATTCAGATTGGGCAGGTTCAGTGGATGACCGAAAATCTACTTCTGGATATGTATTCAGTTTGGGTACAGGTGTTGTAACATGGACCAGCAAGAAGAAACAAGCAGTGGCTCTTTCCTCGATTGAAGCAGAATATCGAGGAACCGTCAAAGCAGCATGTGAGGTAGTTTGGTTCCGTAGGATGCTTTCTGACATGCACATGTCACAAGCAAGACCTTCTCCCTTGTATACTGACAATCAAGGGGTGCTCAAACTGGCCAAAAATCTAGTCTTCCATGAACGTACCAAGCATGTCAAGCTTCATTGTCACTACATCCGCAAGCTGGTAGAAGACGGATCAGTTCAGCTGCAGTATGTTTCAACGGCGGATCAAACTGCAAATATTCTCACCAAGTCTCAAATTCAGGGGGCAACTTGGTGTTTTTGACAGATTGACCATTAAGGGAGGGTGTTAGAATATTATATTCCTTTATACTGTTAATGGTCAATAATGTAACTTGTTAGT
>CM021106.1:53682946-53766140 GCA_007115665.2 Sequoiadendron giganteum
AAATTGTGCTTCTTTCTCACAGTAAAATCGCGTTTTTGTTCATGTTCGCGCGCAGAAGGGTTTTTTCTCTGCATTTTTCGTGTTTAATAGCCATTTTTTTCAGTTGCAGGCCGACGTCTCTCTGTTTGGACGCATTTTTTAAAGGGTTTTGGGCATCGGATTTTCTGAGAAAATACTCGTTTTTTTTTTTTTGCGTGTTTTTAACGCGTTTTTGGCAACATGTTTTTTGCAAAGAAATGTCATCATTTTCTGCCGCGATTTTCTTTTAGTTACTGTGATTTCTGCCTCCATTCTTGGCGCAATTTGGCTCTGGATTTGGGCAATTTTCTGTCTCTTTTACTAACACGTTTTTTTATCTCCCCTTGAAGACACGTTTTGTCCACGATTTGGCAGCAATTTCCAAAATTTTCTACATTTTTTTGTGCTTTAATGGCCGCCTAAGGTTTCTGCCAGTTCGACTAGGGTTTTGACCAATCATTTGAAGTCAAAAAAAAATTTCGATCGCAAATTTCTAGTGGCTTTTTCGAGATCTCAACTGAGTTGGTCTCCGTTTTTTTAGGTGTCTCAAAGTTCGTGCCTTGAAATTTGTGCACGTGGGTGTTGCTGAAATTTTCTAGGTATTCAAAAAAAAATTTGGGTTTTCAACTACATTTTTTTGGTATTCTTCAAATCTTTTGGGTTTTGTCTTAAAAACTCTACATTAGTTTTCTACCTCGAAATTCATGCTAGGGTTTCGATTTTTGCTTTGAATTTGTCTTGCAAAACTTGTTTTCGTTCTTCAGTGCAGTGTTTTTTTTGCCTTCACCAATTTGACCTCAGGGTACGTGATGGCATCTCTGACAAATATAATGCTCGAAAGCAACCAGAAGTTCAACGGGAAGAATTACAACACCTGGAAGCAACGCATGATTACAATCTTTGAATATCGTTGACTCGATCAAATCATTTTGGGAACTCAACTCGTCCCACTGTAGTCAGAAAGGACCAAGACAAATGGGATGAACGCAACCGGGAAGCTGTCATGCTCATCAAACTCTTAGTCACAGATGAGCAGCTACCTCAGGTACCGTCTGGCAAAATTGCTCCGGAAATCTGGGATCATTTGAAGGCCCTTCATGAAACCTCTGACAAGAGCAGAGCGTTCTTTCTCAAGAACATGCTCTTTTCCATCATGATAGATGAGAAAATGTCCTTACAGGAACATCTGACGAAGATGAAGGACATTCGTGATCAATTGGAGGCGATTGGTCGAACAATGGAGGAAAAAGATATTGTGGTCATTACTCTAAAGAGTCTCCCGAGTTCGTATGAGCATTTCATTGAGACGCTGAATATCACTTCGATCAATGTTGATCTCAAATTTGAAGATCTTTGCAACAAGCTCTTGCAACAGGATCGATGGTGACAGCAGTTTGGAAGCAGTACCAGTTCCACCTCCACAAAGCAAGCGTTCTTTGCCAAATCTTCTGCTAAGAACAAAAAGAAGACTCAATCTTCTCAGCCGAAAGGCTCTGGTTCTTCTCAAGACAGCAAGAAGAAGAAGAGCGTTCAGTGCAATTATTGCCATAAATATGGTCACATGAAGGTTGATTGTCAAATTCGGTTGGCTTTTGAACAAAAGAAGCAAAGAGGATCTCAACAAAAGACAAATGTCGTAGAGCACACTGAGCATAAAGAATCTGCATTCTATGCTTTTATGGCCAAGAGAACAACAAATCCAGTACAATCTTTTGCCTGGTATATTGATTCAAGAGCTTCTCGGCATTTTACTCATCGTCGGGATTGGTTCACCAAATATGAACCATTCACTGATTCAGTGATCTTTGGAGGAGGCAAAGAGTACATAGTTGCCGGTAAGGGCAATGTTCAGATTCACTCTGGAGGGAGGAATTTACTATTTCTCAATGTCTACTATGTTCCAAGCATGGAACATAATCTTCTCTCCATCAGCTAGATCATGAGGCATTCTCCCCAGTTGGATGTTATTTTCAGTTCGTCCACCTGCAACATTGTTGATAAGGAGACACGTACTACGATAGCTATGGGACTTGAGGATCATGGTCTGTATAGACTTGTTGATTCTGGTAATTCTCAAGAGCACGCTTTGGCAGCCAGGAGTACTTCCATCAACAAACCTTGGCATCAGCGTTATGGGCACTTGAATGTGCACTATCTCTCTCAACTATCTCGGGAGGGTTTGGTTGCTGGTCTACCTGAGATCCAAACTCAAAATCATGGAGTTTGTGGAGCCTATCAAGCTGGAAAGCAGCATCGGACACCATTCTCGGATGGTGATTCTTGGCGAGCCTCCAAGGTACTTCAATTGGTTCACGCTGATGTATGTGGACCAATGAACACTCCATCTGTTACTGGGTCCAGGTACTTTCTATTATTTGTTGATAATTTCAGTCGAAAAATGTGGATGTATTTTTTGAAAAATAAATCAAATGTGTTTAGTACATTTCAGCACTATAAGGCCTTGGTTGAAAGAATCAAGTTCTCAAATTGTCTCTCTAAGGTTAGATAATTAGCGGTTTTGTTCAACTAACTTCTCTACTTTTTGTGCTCAACACGGCATCAAACACCAACTCACCACACCATACACCCCTCAGCAAAATGGTGGCGTTGAACGTAGGAATCGCACCATTACTGATGGCTCGTTCTATGATGGAGTACAGAAATGTCCCTAAGAAATACTGGGCTGAAGCAGTTTATACTGCAGTATACCTCTTAAATCGATTACCTACACAGGCCATTAAGAAGATGACTCTTGAAGAAGCCTAGTCAAGAAGTAAGCCTAAGGTGGGCCATCTGAAAGTCTTTAGTTCTACAGCTCATGTATGGATTCCAGAAGCCAAGCGTGCTAAGTTGGACTCCAAGAGCCAAAAACTTATGTTTACTGGTTACAACGACAATCAAAAGGCATACAAGTTGATTGATGTGAAGACAAATCGTCTCATATTCAGTCGTGATGTTGTGATTGATGAGACTACTAGTCCATTTGTTCCTACTACCAGCCCTAAGGATCAGCCTATGAAGGTTTCTGATGAGGGTGTTCATCTTCCTCTTGGTTCCCCTGATAGGAGGGCTTCAAAGCATTCTGACTCTGAAGATGAGGAGTCTACCAGTCATAATCTAGCACCACCTGATTTTCGTCAAGATTCATATCCAGATGACTTTGTTCCAGAAATCCCAGGAGATGTTGTTTCTCCTATTCCAGATGTTGGTACTTCTACTCATCGACCTAAGTGGTGGCTCAAGACTATCGAAGATCTTCATAATGATGAACTCATTGAGGGTAGATCAGCTCGCAGAAAGAGAAAGCAGCAAAACACAGTCAATTTTGCTCTTATGGCCAACATCCACAGCATCTATGAGCCTCAAACATATTCAAAGGCTAAAGGAATTCCAGAGTGGGTAAAGGCTATGGAGATCGAATACCATAGTCTTCTGAAGAATCACACTTGAGTTCTTTTTGATCTTCCTCTTGGGAAGAAACCTATTAGCTACAAATGGGTTTATAAGGTCAAGTATCATGCAGATGGTACTCTGGATAAATACAAGGCAAGATTAGTTGCTCGAGGATTCACACAGCGGGAGGGCATTGACTACGAGGAGACTTTTGCTCCTACTGCCAAGATAAGCACAATTCGTCTTCTTCTCGCTATTGCAGCCCAATTCGGATGGACGGTTCATCAGATGGATGTCAAGAGTGTCTTTCTCAACGGTGAGTTGCAGGAAGAAGTCTACATGACGCAACCTCCTAGTTTCAAGGTTGTTGGAAAAGAACATCAAATTTGTAGGCTTGTGAAAGCACTCTATGGACTGAAACAGGCTCCCCATGCGTGGTACATCAAGATTGATCAGTACTTGGTTGATCATGGTTTTCAGCACAACCCTTCTTACAGTAATTTGTATGTCAAACACTCTGGTGAAGATGTTTTGTTTCTTGTTATCTATGTTGATGACTTGATCGTTACTGGCAATTCAGCACATTTGATTGCCGCAATCAAACAAAATTTGTGTCAAGCTTTTGACATGACAGATTTGGGGCTTCTCCATTACTGTTTGGGTATTGAGGTTTGGCAGACCGTTGGTAGCATTTTTATCTCTCAGTCTAAATATGCCAAAAGTCTGCTTGACAAATTTCGGATGCTGGAATGCAAACCTACCTCTACACCTATGGAGAAGGGGCTGAAGTTATCAGCCCACTCTGATTCACCTTCGGTCGATGAAACGACATTCAAGCAACTAGTGGGCAATCTCATCTACCTCATTGCCACTAGACATGACATCAGTTTTGCAGTGAGCTACATTTCTCACTTCATGACAGCTCCAAAAGTTGATCATTGGCTTGCAACGAAGCGAGTGCTGAGATATGTTAAGGGCACTTCCGATTATGGCATTCTATATGGCAAATGCAAGGATCCAAAGTTGATGGGTTATACAGATTTAGATTGGGCAAGTTCAATGGATGACAAAAAATCCGCTTTTGGATATGTATACAGTTTGGGTACCGGTGCTGTAACATGGACCAGCAAGAAGCAACAGGCAGTGGCTCTTTCCTCAACTGAAGCAGAATATCGAAGAACTGTTAAGGCAGCATGTGAGGCAATTTGGCTCCGCAAGATGCTTTCTGACATGCACATATCACAAGCAAGACCTTCTCCCTTGTACACTAATAATCAAGGGGTGCTCAAACTGGCCAAAAATCCAATCTTCCATGAACGTACCAAGTATGTCGAGCTTCATTGTCACTACATCCGCAAGCTGGTAGAAGATGGATCAATTCAGCTACAATACGTTCCGACAGCAGATCAAACTGCAGATATTCTCACCAAGTCTCTGAGCCCGGATAAGTTTGTCATATTCAGGGGGCAACTTGGTGTTGTTGACAGATTGACCATTAAGGGAGGGTGTTAGAATATTATATTCCTTTATACTATTAATGGTCAATGATAAATGTAATGTAACTTGTTAGATAAGACATCTTAAATGTTTTCAATAGTTAGTAGTTAGACATTTAATGTCTACAGTTGTAGGTAGTTGGTCTATTAAATGTCTGTAGGTAGAGGTAGTTAGTTTCATTAAATTCTTGTGCTTTGTATTTCTATAAATTGTAATCTTCTTCTTCTGTTAATACAAGCAATTTCCTAGCTAAATTGTTTCATTATGGATGCTAATGATGTACGATGGACACTTTCTTCATTTGTAAGACGTTTTTGGCAGGTTTGAGAGATGGGATGGGTGAAACTGAAAAACTAGATATTTTTCTGCTATATTTACTGTCTATTGTATGCTTTCAGCTGTGCTAAGATAGAGTGTTTAGATTAGTCTAAGTTTGTTAGGTATTTTCCTTTGGACTGGAATGACCGCCTAGGTTTCTGCTAAACCAGAAGTTTTATGTCTTTATGATTAATAAAAAAGGAAAAATAATCTGAAAATAAAAGTAGAAGTTTATAAAAATTCTCTACGAACTTCCATTGGAAGTTTGCAGTGGTGTCTACTTTTAGATCATTCTCTCCTACGATTTTCTCTCGATTACACGATGCCCTTTTTTTCATTTACTTTGTAAAACAATAGTTAATCAATGAAATGCACTAATGGAGAGATTGAATAGAGCTTGGAAACAATATACAGCAAATAATTTCAAGCTAGATCTAAATAAAGTTAAACTATATTCCTGCATTAAAGCAGGGAAAGATCATTGAGGTACGCTACATATACAATACAGGAAAAATAATCTGAAAATAAAAGTAGAAGTTTATAAAAATTCTCTACGAACTTCCATTGGAAGTTTGCAGTGGTGTCTACTTTTAGATCATTCTCTCCTACGATTTTCTCTCGATTACACGATGCCCTTTTTTTCATTTACTTTGTAAAACAATAGTTAATCAATGAAATGCACTAATGGAGAGATTGAATAGAGCTTGGAAACAATATACAGCAAATAATTTCAAGCTAGATCTAAATAAAGTTAAACTATATTCCTGCATTAAAGCAGGGAAAGATCATTGAGGTACGCTACATATACAATACACCATAACACTATGGAAAAGGTTTTACGAGGATAGACAGATTATTAGGTATATATGCAGAAAATATACACCCAAGTAGTCCTTCAAGGGAAATACAAAGGGAAGAAAAAAGAGAATTCAACTTCCAAAACGCTCAGCTATCTTAACCGGCATTTGATAGCTTTCCAAGCATTAAGGGAGCGCAAACATACCATGCTTGCCTTTGTCCTCCCAAGTTTATTAGTTTCCGCTCCTCCAAACTCTTCCTCACTGGTATTGACCTTTCACTTCTCCAATTTGGCGAGCTGCAGCCTGAAAATAAGGTTTCGACGAGGGTTTTGGAGTATGTTTATTAAAATGAAAATTACCGCCAAGATCCTAATAATGAGCACATTTAGGTTTTAACATTACGGCATCCTTTACCCTACGTAGTTAAGTATATATTAGCATAATTAATATAATATATATTTTATATAATAAAAAATAAATTATAAATAATAAGTATATTATATTTTTTAATAAGATTATTAAATGCATATATAAAATGATTATTATTAATAATTAATAATTACTATACAATTAATATATAATATATATTTATATAATACAAGTTAAATTATATTTATTATTATATATAACATATCTATTAAATAAATTATATTATTATTATATATCCTTCTCTATCGATCTGAACTTATTACAACTTGGGCTACTCACCCAATTGGAACTAAAGTCTCACCCTGCTCAAAAAGCCTACTATAGATCGTTGTGATTACATGAACTCGACATTGAACTTCTATAGATTGAGCCCTCATACTGACCTAAACCTTTAACTTTACCCTAAAACCTCTCTTATTCTAAGCATTCAAATTTTAAGAAATAAGTATGGCTAGATTCCCTGCTGAAAAAAGGAAAACCACTAACCCTTATATCGATTTGGCATTAAACTGGAAGAGGAACATAAACAATACACATATGAAATCAAGCATTACACGCGGGAAAATCGATCATGCTTGAGTATACCAGTGTTTTTACTAACTGTGCCCTAATTGAATGAAACAAAGCCATTTATAGAATGAAACAAGAACATGTGCATTGGCAAACCCTGAATATGTCCTACATTAAACAAGCTCACTATTGAATATCTTACTTATGAAGTCAAGACATAAACATTGAAAACACATTAGAATATAATTGGCACGTCGAAATTGATAAGCACACATATGAACATTTAGATGGAGACAATCTACTTAAAACTTTCATAAGGTGCTAGAAATCAAACTATTCACATAATTAATGAACACTAGAATCGCAAGCATGAATTACCAACCAAACACATGGACCATGGAAATATAAGCTTTCTAAAATAACCATTTCAAGAAGCGGCATTGCACTCTTAATCAAATATAAAAGTTCAATTTTCATTAAATTTTATAAAGACTAGACTGAAAGTGATAATTTTTAAGAGGGCTCAGACTTAATGGCAATCACACTCGTATTCTATTCACAGAAAGAGTGTCAAAATTGTTGGTTTCTTCCTTTAAAACCCTAACTCAGCTTTAAATTTCCACAGCATTGCTCATTCACAAAAGGGCACACTAAAATACTATTCAAGCCCATTACTAAACTTTTATAGACTTAACCTATATACAAAAGGGGTATACTAAAATTACCCTTATGTTATTTCATTCTAATACTAAACTTATTCTATTCTAACTTCATTTCTAGAACTAGGACCAAAACTTGGAACCTGGTGCGTGAGCTTTATCAATCTTCATCAAAATCCACAAACTAGGTAACCTAATGGAAATTTTGGACTGGAGCATAATGGTATAATCGCTTTAGGAAATCATAACCAACCTTCACACGAAAGTGGTGCATCCAATAATCATGCTTAGAGAGGTCCATGAGAAAAGGAAAACACTCAACATTTGTATTTTGCAGCTAACCCAAATCCTTAGGGTGGGGAATCCCTTCTCCATAACGGGCCACATCCAAAACTTCCTCCAAACCCTTGAGTAAGTTGGCATAAATGATATCCTTGGTTAGGGAAGCTACTAGCTACTTTAGAACCCTAAGGTCTAATAAAGAGGCTACAAAGCGTGAGGGAATATCATAATTAACCCTGAATCTCTCTTGAGAAACTAAGAACCCCCTCCCTAGAATTAGACGCACTGCCTTTAAGGTTAAATGGCCACTACCCATAGTCACGTTTTTTAGACGTTCATATGTAATTTTCCCACAAAATGTAAGTTGGCTCTTGCTACTATAAAGTGAGATAAGCATCTCCATGGTTTGAAAACTTGGAATATCACACTTCATGGCCATCTAACTAATATAAGCATAAAATGTGGGATTTGCAGGTACCTTCAAATCATCACACGACGAGGTGAAGAAAGTAACGAACACATAATCATTAATAGAAGGAATTTCATGGGATATACACATGTTGAGAAAGGATCAAGACACGAAGGAGATGTCTACTCAAGATTATTGTTGAGAGTGTGGAATGAATTCCGGGCGGAATGGGAATAAAACATAAAAATTAATCATTCCAAACTATTTAATCATTGTCATATGCCACATGAAACTAACAATATTACATCACAAAATACAATGGGTTTCCCACTTAAAAATTATTTTTGGGCGCCACCCCCTTGGTGGCAACTTAGCATATATATATATATATATATCCCTCCCTATCACATATCTATCTCTACCTTTTTCTCCCTTTCTCTTCCCATATATCTCTATCCCTCTCTCCCCCTCTTCTCTATCTCTCCCCATCTCTCCCTCCTTTGTTCCCTCCCTATCCCCCTATCTATCTCTCTATCTCTACCTCTCTCTCCCTTTCTCTTCCCATATATCTTTATCTCTCTCTTTCTCTTCCCATATATCTCTATCTCTCCCTACTTCTCTCTCCCTCTCTCCATCTCTATTTATCTATCTCTAATTCTCTCTATTTGTCTATCTCTTTGTCTCTCTCCCTCTCTTCCTCTCTCCATATATCCTTATATCTCTATCACTCCATCTCACCATCCATATATCTCTCTATCTCTCCCTATCCCTCTCCCTATATCTCTTTATCTATTTGTCTCCCTCTTCCTCTCTTGCTCTATCTCCATCTCCACCTCTATTTTCCTCTCTCCCCCTTTTATATCTAGACATGTCTCCCTCTCTTATCCATCCATCTCTCTCCCCCTCCCTCTTCCCAGACCTTTATATCTATCTCTTTGCCTCTCTATCTCTATATCTCCATATTTATTTTTTCATCTCCCCCTCTATCTCTATCTCTCTATATATCACTTCCCATATCTCTATATTTCTATCTCTCCTTCTCTCATTCTCCCCCTCTCTATATATTTATCTCTTCCATATCTATCTATCCCTCTCTCCTCTCTCTCTTTGTCTCCCCCTCTCCTTCTCTCCTCTACATATCCCTCTCCTTCTCCATCTGCATATCCATCTCCATCTCCATCTCTATCTCTATCTCTATCTCCTTACCCCTCTCTCTCTCGTTCTTCCCCCTATCTCTCCCTCTTTCTATTCCTATATTCCCCCTCTCTATGTCCCTCCCTCCTTATTGCAAACATAACATAAGCCTATTGGTAATGGAGCCTAATTATATTCTTGATTAAGAGGTTTTATTTCAATCATGTTTGGATCCTTGTAAGTGGATGCATAGTTGATTTGAAGCTATAACTTCTCCATTGAGACCTTTGTTGCATAAACAACAACATTTTCTAAATGGCCTACCAATTGACCAAAATTAGTAATTAGCAAATGTATGTAAAAAATAGACCAAAATTTATCCTAATTGACCTTCCACACTTCTTCAGCGTATCCATTGCACATTAAGGTGTGATTGCTAGTATTTAAGTTGCAAGGTCTACGTAACTAATTATTTTTCAACTCGTAAACAAAATAATATCACCTTGCATGAATTGCCTAGGCTAATTAAATAAATGCATTAAATTAAACACAAACTTAATAGTGTTATAGTATTGTAATTATAGTTTTGTAGGGTTGAAAAAAATAAATGTAAGTATTATTAATATGAATAAAATTAAACGTCAATTTTGTTAATTATAGTATCTTAATTTTGTTAATTAGTTCTTTGCATGTCTATATTGTAGGATATTGCATGATCATATTTTTATAATTATAATTATTTAGTCTATTATAAAAAGTTAAAACTTAAACATACAATTATAATTATTTTAATAATTTAACTTATAAAACATTCAAGGATTGGATCATGTTGGTCAATACCGTAAGAGCCCTACTCCAAAAGCTGACATGCATGAAGCCTCAAGGGAAGGAATTGTTCCTTCTTCGTCCCTTATTGAGTTGGGGGCTATTGGGAAGGAGAATGTGGAGGCTTCAGTCGATGATCTGGTCCCTAACTCCTTGGAGGAGATTCCTCATGAGAACATAGGTACTAACGGGATAAATGAGTTGGAGACTGATTCTGAGCTCAAGGATGATGGTAAGAAGAAGAATGTGCCACCCCTTGGGATCCACCAAAAGAACTTAAAGAAAGTGATTGATGACAAGTTGGCTAAAGTAGGAAGGAAAAAGGACTTGGAGAAGATGAAGATTATGGGAGTCTTTGATGGAATCTAGTGTTGTTAAGACATTGGACTCCCACTTTGCTCCCTCTCATAAATGATTGTGATATCTTGGAATGCTAAGGGTTTGAGTAGCATCCCTAGATAAAAGGCTACTTGTGATTTAGGTCATGATCACAGATCGGATATTCTATTCATTCAGGAGACCAAGCTTCCTATTGAAGATATGATGAAGACTACATCCAAAATTTGGAGGAGAGGTTATTGCCAATGTTTTGGCTCTCAGGGTTTTGTTAGAGGTGTTGCATTTATATGGGACCCCTACAGGATCTTGCCTCTTTGGTGGATGGCTGGTAGGAACTCTCTTTCTATGTTGGCATCATGTTTTGATTTGGGCACACTGATTTTATTCACTAATGTGTATGCACCTAATGATTTTCAAGGTAAGACTTTGCTCTAGTCTCACATTAGATTTATTCACTCTCTTTCTCCTTCGTGTCCTTAGATTTTGGCATGAGACTTTAGTTCTATATGCAACTTGGGGGAAAATTTGTGGGGAGTTAGTCATTTGGGGCCTTCTTCTTCCTTGCTAGAAGACAATATCAAGCTTTGTTTTTTGTTAGTCTAGGGTACCTCGCGACTCAGCTGAGTGACACAGGTTTCCCATTATGGGGTGAGCTAAGGCGATCCTAATCCCTAGAGATGTACCAAGCCACCCATAAGCCAAGTGCATTAGTTGATATCAGGCCTTGGAGTCAAACTCGAGACCAATGGGGAGCAAACCCAGGGTCCAAGCCAACTTCGCTACCTGTTTGGGCTAAAAATGTCAAGTTTATTAATTTAGTGGATGTTCAACTCATTAATGGGACCTTTACCTAGCATAATCGAAGATGCAAGGAGGGATCTATTTCTAAGAGGCTTGACAAGTTTCTTGTCTCTATTGAATGGATTAGCAATAACTGGACTTCTTCCTTTGAGATCTTGGGGTGGAAGGGGTCAGATCATTGGCCAATTAAGTTCTCCTTCTCTCTATTCTCCATGGCTAAGCAACCCCCTTTAAATTTAAATTAATATGGCTCAAGGGCTATAGCTTGCATCAACTTGTAGAGTAGTGGTTGTCTTAAGGGAGGCCTACTTTTGGTATTGCAATGTACTCTTTCTTCAAGAGCCTTCAATTTGTCAAATTCAAGCTTAAGAAATGGAATAAAATGGTTTTTGCTAACCTCTTTCATAGGTGGAATTTCAATAGAAGACAAATTAGAGAAACCGTGTTTTCAACCACTGAAAGGTGAAGATGGACAACTATTCTACATTGCACAAAGAAGGCCATGGCAACCAAGACAAGGTATGCCACAAGACCTTTTAAATTTTAATACATCATTTCTAGTTAGTAATCAAAATTTCTCTACTTGAAACACCCAGCCTTGGCCAAATACCCAAAACCAATGGAAAAAACCTTAACAAAACTGGAACCAATAGCAACCAAATGTATGGCCACAACAAAATTTCCAAGGCTCTAATTAAATCCGCAATGGCTAGTGCAGCAAAATTAATGGAAGCCACGATGGAAAAAGGGCCAGCAGTGGCAGTACCAAAACATTAATTACCAATAGCCTTTACTGCCTTCTCAGCCACAACAACATGCCATCATTCTCAATCCATCAAACCCAACATCTCAACCACCAAGAATGCCACAACTACCTACCCAACCTGCACCTAACCCTAATAACAAGCCTATCCAACAAATCTACACTAACGAGGCTATTCAATACCCCACTTACAGGGTAAAGGTGAATGATTTCCACCTCAAGTTAGGGAAAACACTAACTGGGCCTTCATCCCCTCCAATTATTGAGATGGTAGATGAGGAACCCATAATTGAAGCTTTAGACAATTCACCTCTAGAGCCTAGGTCAAATAAGGTAAACTAGACTATTTCAAGTCTAGAGCCTCCATTCCCTGAGCATTTAGCCATTCTAAGACATCCTACCCAAACTAAGACAGACCTATTCGGTCAACTTAAGGATATAAGTATCAAAATCCTTCTCATTGAAGCTATCAAGGATATTCTAATTTATACCAAGATAGTAAGAGACTTTTGTCTTAAAAATCCATGGAGAAAGATGAAGGACCCTCAGATAGTTCATGTCCTAGGGAACCTTGATGACATTATGCTAGGGAATATAACTGTCTTTAAAAATACAAACATTGGAATTCCAGTAGTGGATGTTAAGATAAATGGGACTTTTATCAAGAACACCTTGATTGACTTAGGGGCAACCATCAATGTCATGACTAAGGAAACAATGCAACTACTTCAACTAGCTAACCTTAGACCTACACCAATTGTTTTACAATTGGAAAAAAGGTCAATATTGAAACCTAAGGGGATCATTGAGAACTCAGTCATAACATTAGATTAATGGGACTATCCTGCGGATTTTACAATCTTACAGCCAAAGGCCAACCATGCAGGATATCCACTTATTCTAGGTAGACCATGGTTAGCAACAATTGATGCATTCATAGGTTGTAGGTTTGGGAACATGATAAAATCAAATGGAATTACGACCAAGAAATTGGTCCTCTATCCACCAGCCCAACCTCATAAAAATCTAGAGCATACTATATGGCCTACCTTGGATGAAGAAGACCACTATTCCCTACAAACTCTCATGACTATTGAACGCAACCTCTATTGAAAAATCAAGATGAGGATGACTTAATTGACTATATCATACAGAATAACTACAATAGGGACTTGCAACAACAAGACTATCTTTCATGTCTACAAGATCCACTGTAGAATATTATACCAACAAATTCATTAGAAGAAGTATCCCAACTTTTCCATTCTCTTCAACCACAACAATGTGTCCCAAACATTAGTGGACTTGACCTTTCATTTGTACAATCAACATCCAAGACATTGGAAATCATGCCAGGTAAAATGTTGAATGTTAACTATGGACTAACTAAAGAACATCAGAATTCCCTGAACATTGTGTTGCAAGCACATGTAGCAGCCTTTGCATGGGACTGTACCATGACATGAAGGGGATTGATCTAGAATTGTGCATGCATAGGATCTACATAAATGATGGTTTCAAGACAATTAGACAGTCCCAAAGGAGAATGAACCCCATCTTAACAGAAATAGTTAAAATTGAGCTACAAAAATTACTTGATGCAAGTTCCATTTACCCTATTTCTAACAACCAATGGGTGTCACCTTTAGTTATTGTCCCTAAAAAGGGAGGAAAATAGAGGGTATGTGTGGGCTATAGGGAGCTAAACATAGCCACTATGAAGGATCACTTTCCACTACCTTTCATCAACCATGTACTTGATTCCCTAGCAGGTAAAAAGTACTTCTCCTTCCTAGATGGATTTAGTGGCTATAACCAAATAAAGATAACTCTAGAGGAGCAGGATAAAACCAAATTTACATGCCCTTAGGGCACATATGCCTATTTTTTTCTTCCCTTTGGACTATGTAATTTTAGGTAGCCACTTTCTAGAGGACAGTCTTAAGTATTTTCTCATATTATGCTCATGACTCCATGGAAATCTACATGGATGACTTCACCACCTATGGAGAAACATATGAAGAAGCACTCAATAATCTAGAGAAGGTTTTGAAAAGGTTTCAAGAACATAATATATCTCTAAATAATGAAAAATGTTTTATGATGATGGCTCAAGGGGTTGTTTTAGGGAATTTTATATCAAGTGAAGGAATTCAAGTGGTTCCCCGTAAAATTGAGATCATATCTACACTTCCTATGCCACAAAAACAAAGAGATGTAAGGAGCTTTATGGGACATGTAGACTACTATAGGAGATTCATTCAGGACTTTAGTAAAATTACAACACCTTTATTTTTTCTTCTCATGAAGGATATCAAATTTGACTGGACCACAAAATGTCAGCACTCCTTTGAAGCACTTAAGATAATCTTGACAAAAGCACCCATCTTGAGAGGGAAAAACCAGACATTACTTTTCCGCATACACACTGATGCTTTTGGTTTTTCTATAGGAGGTAGTATTAGGACAAAAGGAAGGTAATAAGGAATATGCTATCTACTGTAACATCAACAAGAACTTACAAGGAGCAGAACTCAACTACACTATCACAGAGAAAGAAATGTTGGTAGTTGTTTATGCCATTAACAAATTTAGGCATAACATCACTAGGTATCTAGTCTTTATCCACATAGATCACCTCATGAGAGCACTCAATTATAATTCCTAATCCCACTTCACGTGCACACACCACAAAAGTGCCACAATCAACAACCTTTTTTAAGACCACTTCACTATGTAATAGGGACCTATAACATCATGAATGAAAGTTGCCATAGTTCAGTTCAGGTCTTGTTGATGACAATACCCACAATAATTTCCTATCAAAGAATTCAAAAATTTGTATCAAATTAATTGTATATCATTCAAATTCATTCCACTTTTTTCATGCATGCAACAATAAGCCTGTCATATCACTACATGCAGCTTAATCACTCCATTCCACATTGCTTATTTCTAATCCCATGCATTTGAACTACCACTTCACATTCCATCAATCGTACATACTGCATCCTTTAAATCACACACACCAATATTCCATTTACTTCATCACCCATAGAAATTAACCAACATCAAATCAAAATCAAGTTGCAAACACTCTTCCAACAACTTCATACGCTCATAATTATGTCCATCTAACATGATAGGTACACATACTATTTTTCCATAATTAACATAGATTTCTGATGCATTCAATATGTCTTCACATTTAATTTTATGTGATTTACACTCATTAATCTTAGTTCCATAATCAATAATCACTCTCCACCTAGTCACATACATTGAAGTGAGGTCCCTTAAAGATTTTAGTTGTGGGAAGAGTATATTCCAAATTTACTTTTTGTTACAAGTATGAAGGTGTTGTCATTGATATCAACAATATGGTGTTGTCATTGATGTCAAGTATGTGTTAAGGATGGTTGTTGCATGATGAAGATGTCGAGGATATTGAGAAAATTGTGAAAAAGAGGGAAACAATTTGTTCCAATTTGTGCATGTATAGTCGAGATATTGAGGAAGTGTTGTCAGTAAATGGAGCTATATTTTTATTGCAGTGTATGGATATATGTTGGAATGATGTAATGTGCTAAGTTGATGTCTTTGGTGCTTGGTTTCCATGTGCTTTTGAGAAAATTTGATAAATAGATAAAACAGTGTTGTGCAAATGTTTAGTACGTGCTCCAAGATGTTCTCCATGTTTCTTCGGTGTTGATGTTACAACTGTGTAGATCTGATATGTTGTTCAGGGTTGTCAGTAGATTCTATATCTAGAGTTTAGGCTTCTGGATCATTGTGCAGAGTGAGATATGTTCACTAGTGTGTGAACTAGGCTTTTAGAGTTGTTTGTTGTGGTTAGGGAGAAATGTATTTGCTCCACATTTCTCCGCAGTTTGGTTTCAGGTTGTGCAGATCTAGGAAGTTGTTTATGTTTGTTTTATCTTTCAAAATTCAAGGTTTCTCATGATTTGATGTAGTATAGTCTGTGTTTCATGTGTCAGTGTCCATATAAGATTAACTAGATGTTTTGGGTTGAAGTATTTCCTTGATACAAGTTTGAACAAAATATTTGTTGGATCTTAGGTGGTTTATGGATTGTTCCAGATCATGTAGAAGACATTTGTATGGTGTGTGTGTCATCTTGATCAAATGGGAAGCATGTACCTAATAGTTTTATGGTGTTTTGCACGGGTAATGACTGACCTAGTGTTTACACTACATGTGAAGTGGCTTCTAAGTTTGTGGAAGTGTGTTGAGGTGTGTTAGGACAAATTTGGGTCCTAACTAAGGATTTATGTGGGTCACCTTCATTCCTATCCACCGTGAGAATGTTTGGGTGCCGACCAAATTTGAAATTGTAAGGGTGAAGCATGTGTAGTCGACCTTGGAAGGGTTTCAAGGTTGAGGATGGTATAAATATGAGTTGAGTTGTTGAAGAAGGATAAGATAAAGGTGTGTGATGTGAGTGATGTGAATCACAAAAGTGTAGAGTGCGAATTTGAGCAGAGTAGTGCGAACTTCAAGATGTTGGACTCTTGAAGGTAGTGAGATGAAGGCGTCCATAATCCTTCAAATAAGGCTATGAAAGTGTTGGAGTAATTATTGTGGATTCCATATTGCATTGAGATAGTATTCTCTGCTTAACATTTCTCTTCTATCTTCTTTTCATATTCTAGCAGTGAGCTTTGGTTGTGAGCCCTATTGGACAATGTGTCCTATTCTAGCAATGAGCCCTTGTACTAGTTTTGCAATTAATTATATTGTGAGCTACTCCTTACTATGGTTTTTCCCTCATTGGGTTTTCCACGTAAACTGGTGTTCTCTTATGCACGGTGTTGTTTCAATTTATGTTATCTGCATTTCATGATTAACCATCATAACCGAATAAGAATTTAATAAATGCTTGTAGATCTAATTATAGTTGAGGGTATTGATGTTTTAATCTGATACAATTGATTTTCCCCTCCCCTCTTAATTTTCTTGTCATTCAACACTTTTTTCCACCAAATGCAAAACACAAGCCCTCTTTGATTTTCTACCTTTCTGCATCTGCAACCTTTTTATTGTCTATTCCCTAAATACCAAGCCAATTCTAATCTAATTCAAGCTGATTCAAGATTAAATAGAAGAGGACGAGACATAATAGTTGAATTTGTAGTAGAAGAAGTGCATGCAAGTATAGCAGACATAAAGGGTTGTTGAAAATGAATTTTGAGCTGAAATTTCCAAAGTTTGAACCAAGTAAGGATATCTCATCATGGAAGGTGATATTGTTAGAAGGGAACCATCTACACACTGGAAAGTATTGGAGGACAGGTTATTCTTTCCTATTTTCACAAGAGGAGGATGGTTAGACTACTTTCTAAAGTTAACATAATATAATGAAGACATGACAAGGTAGTTTGTAGCAACATTGCAACATGTTGAAGCCACTATCAGAGGGTTTAGGGTGGACGCTTTAGAGGCTACAATTGCATAGTTATCTGTTCTACCAAGAAATAGAGTTGAATTACCTGTCAGAGCAAATGTAGTAGCTATTAGGGATGAATTCAAGGAGCCTAGAGAAAACCAAGTGATTCATCATCATAGGGTACCAAAGGATTGTCACTTTCATGGGTATGGGATTCTTGTGCTTGCTACAATATTAAGTATATCACTTGTGATGGTAGACAATCCATTCTATATACTATGCATTTTAATCTTTTGAGTCACCTCCAACACAATAGACTGGTTAATGTACCTAATTTCCTCTATAATTTATTAAAGATAATGGGGTCTGAGTATCAAAGGAAAATAAATGATTCAACTTTGTATCATCAATGTTTGGTTACCTTGTTAGTGAAGAGAAACCTTAGGATTTAGTATCCATAGGTGTTCTAGGAAAGCTTTTTTGATTTGTGAAGACATTAATAATATTATTGAGGAACCAATAATCTTAGAAAACCTAGTCACCTGCTGCATCTTTAAGAGAAACATCCCCTGTTTCACCTGCTGCTTCAAGAATTAGAGGAGCAAAGTGTGCAAATATCACCACACGCAACACATGATCAATCTACAACAAAAGAGGTACATGAAACCCCAACTTCATCTAAAATGCCAAAAACTAGGAAGAAGAGAGGTGGTTCTTCTTCTACACCTTCAAAGGTGTAGAAAAAGAAGGCCACCCAACCTAGGAATTCACATCACATAAAGGGGAAATGTGTCACGAGGGATAGTGTTGAAAAACAAGAAGAGGGAACAAGAAATAAGAAACAAGAAGAAGATATTGTGACAGTAGGGACTAACTTAGAGCTAAAGGATAATGTATCTAAAAATGTGCATGTTCCCACAAAAGGAAATACATATCCACCACCTCTGAGTCAAATTTAGAGGACATTTTTGTTGTAAACAAAAGCAAGAAACCTACCCCAATTAGCCCTGACAGTAAGGATTATGACTACACAAGGGATGGTGATGAATAATTTTTGAAGTATGAGGAATTGTTTTTAGAGGAAAGAAATATCAAAAAGGAATTACAATAAGCATTGGAGAGGATCAAACAATTAGAGGAACTAGTAAAAACCTACGAACAAAGGGAAAAGGAAAGGGAATTGAAAATTTAGGAGTTGGAGGAAAAATTACATACTTATGGACATGGGTCAAAGTTAGACTTAATTGCACAACTAGAAATAGTTAAAGCCAAAAACAAAGAGCTTGCAACTGAGAACAAAAGACCCCCTACCACAATAACTCCAACCTATCATACAACCATGTCCCTAGGATACCAACTATGGAAATTTACTCAAGAATTTTCTTAGTAGAAGGAGAATTGGAAGAAGGAAAAAGAAACAACGGTCTCAGAGCATACTAGGATATTGGAAAGTAAAGATATTGAATTAAAAAGGTTAGCAGTAAAGGTGGAAGAAGTAGCAAATAAATCCGCCTAGATTGTTAAATGCAAACCTCTAGCTAGGACATATGCTTTATTCTTGTGAGAAAAATTCCTTAGTTATCAGTTCAGTAGATTGATGTGATCATAGAAGAATGGTTACAACTTCTGCAACACAAAGGTGTAGGTAGGAAAAACATGAATTCGAGAATGCAGGATTATAGAAGGATGTAGATATTGATTGTTGGACTCCTCCATAATTCTTAC
Source organism: Sequoiadendron giganteum (assembly GCA_007115665.2). Taxonomy (NCBI): domain Eukaryota; kingdom Viridiplantae; phylum Streptophyta; class Pinopsida; order Cupressales; family Cupressaceae; genus Sequoiadendron; species Sequoiadendron giganteum. Next base: position 53,702,256 of record CM021106.1, read on the forward strand.
CAATTTGTGCAAGAAAGATGGGACAGTTTAACCCCTAAGTTACAGAGGAAAGATCCCAACTCTCTCTATAATTTTATGGCCATGCTTGAGAGAACACATAGGTACATGGCTATTGCCAAGGACAAAGGACTTGAATGGGTACCACTCACCTTCTAGCCACTAATGCTTCTATCCCCGATACCATACTGGACAAGGGATAAGAATGGGGAAAGTGAGGAAGCTGAGGATACCGAAATGGCTAGACTTACATGTTATGGAGAATTTTATTTGAAACAAATCAAAGGAGTGGATGTTGTCATAGATCTCAAGGAAATCACTTTGCACTATAACGTCCAACCCTAGTTAATTTGCTTGAGGACAAGAAAATGGGTAGTTGGTTGGAATGATGAGTCTAGTTATTAGTTAGTTTTTTTATGTTTTTATGCAAGCTCATAGACATTCTCAAACTCTTATCTTATACATATTCCTACACTATACTATCTTTTATACTTATTATGCAAACCTGAACCTGATTTAAAGTATATGGATTTATATGGTTATGATGTGATGTTTATTGCATAATTAATGTGTGGATATGTATGAATTGTAATGGATGTTTGTGCTTAGCTATGGTTATTAGCATTGTGTACATGTTTTATGAACTAAGTCTTTGTAGCCAAGGAGCTAGAGGAGGTAGACTGTACCCCACAACAACTGCAAGGTGCAACTCACAACCAAAGGAGTTTTTAGACAACAGACCAAGGGAGGTTTCAGAGTAAGCTGAGCATAGAAATTACAGTATGGAGGCACTTAATGAAGATGATTGTGCATCATTATGACATTTAATAAAGATGTTGAAGGAGAAGAACCCTGTTATAGCTGGGAGTCTAACATGACTAATTCAAACAATCCACATTTCAGTTCTTGTTGCAGTAAAGTCATAATTCTATTTGGACTCTTCTTCCTTTTTTAATTATAGTTTATATTGCTTAGCCTTCATCACACTCTGATATATAGGGAGTGGTGATTTATGACTTTAGTTTATATTCCTTGTTTTAATAAACTCCTCCCATGCCTATATGTATGGCTTAGTGGTTGAGGCATTGGGAGTTAGTTAATTGTTCAATAGAAGATATAGTTATCATATATTTTCAATTAGTTAATTGTTCTTATAATTTTTATTGTTCAATCATGATTTCATGAAAAAGATATTCCAACAGAATCTTATGTGATATTCTAAAGTTGTGCAATGAATGGTTTTGAGTTATTATGATTTTATTAATCTAAGAAGCTAGATCTAGGTTAGATAAGTGGAGACAGTCACTTGAGCAAGGGCCGCTCAAGGTAATTGTCTCTCATTTTTTTTCCAATATAATTACTTTTATTATAGTAGTTATTTCATAAATGCATGTTGTGCTAATTAAATTCCTTGTGTTACAATTGTAAATGGATTCATGAACAATTCTTGTTTCATATTTATGCCTTAGTTTTCTTAATCTTGTTGTACTCTAGAGTGTAGGTTCAATTAATAGTATTAGTTAGATTCCAACATTCATTTCTCAACAGTAATCTAGTCACAATCTTATACTGTGGGTACCCATAGCAATAGTGTCAACATCGCTTCCTTTACTGTTATGAATTTTTACGATTTCTCAGCAAGTATAAACACCTATTCTAGGATGATTTATGTAGTTTCGAATCTTTGAAATCACATACAATGCCAATATCATCACAAGCTTACTAGCCTTGTCGATGATTTAATGAAGGTCTTTCCAAAGGTTCAAGCAGACTGTTCAATCTAGGTTTCCCCTCTCAATTATGTGATTTCCACCAAGTTTACTAGATATTAGTAGGGACTCTAAAAAATGGAAGGGTGATAACTCAAAAAATGGAATAGGGGGAAGAGGATCATGAGATGGAAAGGAATGATCCTAAATATCCTCAATAAGATCATGACCAAAAAGTGGATTACCATAGATATCATGATCAAACATGGGATTATCATGGACATGAAAGGATTGAGATGGAGTGGGCATGGTAAGGACTAAGGGATGACCATTTTTTTTCATATTCTCACAAAGATTTGGAGCTAACTTAACATCATCCTTAGGGATATGGATATTCTTAGTAGTATTAACATCTTCACTTGCAAGCTTAGGTGATGTGGATAGCTTCCCAATATAAAATGAACTATCAATATGATACTCTCCATGCCCTTGGTCCTGAATTTGGATTTTACTTTCGGGAAGGGGAATGGAAGATGTGAATAATGAAGAGGGATTAATGTAATGTGATGAGGTGGATCACAACAACACAACAAAAACTTAGTGCCTAAAATAGCACCAGATTTTGGTGTATTTGAGTCCATCAATTGGCACGTCTTACAACGCAAAAGTCAACGCTAAATGCTTTGTTAATTTCGACATCGGATTTAGTGCCCACTTTAGCACTAGATTGTGCGTCAGAAAAATGGTGCCAAAAATAGCATCTCCTTTAGCTTCGGGAATAGCATGAGGAAGTAACGTTAGAAATAATGCCTAAATTACTGCCCAATTTGGCTTCCAGTTTTGCTTCCATGTATGCTCCCATTTTTGCTCCCAGGTTTGCTCCCATTTTTGCTCCCAGTTTTGCTTCCAAGTTTGCTTCCAATTTTGCTTCTGATTTTGCATCTAGGTTTGCTTCCAGTTTTGCTTCTAGTTTTGCTTTCAATTATGCTTCCAATTTTGCTTCTACTTTTGCTTCCAAGTTTGCTTCTAGTTTTGCTTCTAGGTTTGCTTCCAATTTTGCTTCTGGTTTTGCTTCCAGGTTTTCTTCTAGTTGTGCTTCCAATTTTGCTTCCAGTTTTGTTTCCATTTTTGCTTCCAGTTTTACTTCTAGGTTTGCTTCCTAGTTTTGCTTCCAGGTTTGCTTCTAGTTTTGCTTCTGGTTGTGCTTCTCATTTTGCTTCCAAGTTTGCTTCCAATTTTGTTTCCAATTTTGCTCCCAATTTTGCTTCCAATTTTGCATCCAATTGTGCTTCTAATTTTGCTTCCAATTGTGCTTCCAATTTTGCTTCCAATTTTTCTTCCAGTTTTGCTTCCAGTTTTGCTTCCAGTTTTGCTTCCAATTTTGCTTCCAGTTTTGCTCCCAGTTTTGCTTCTAGTTTTGCTTCCAATTTTCCTTTCATTTTTTCTTCCAAGTTTGCTTCCAGTTTTGCTTCCAATTTTGTTTCCAGGTTTGCTTCTAGTTTTGCTTCTGGGCTTCCGATTTTTCTTCCAATTTTGCTATTCTAATTTTGCTTCCAATTTTTCTTCCAGGTTTTCGTCCAGTTTTGCTTTTGGTTTTTCTTTCAGATTTGCTTCCGGTCTTGCTTCCAATTTTGCTTCTAGTTTTGCTTCCAATTTTGCTTCCAATTTTGCTTCCAGCTTTGCTTCTAGTTTTGCTTCCAGTTTTGCTTCCAATTTTGCTTCCAATTTTGCTTCTAGTTTTTCTTTCGATTTTGCTTCTGGTTTTGCTTCCAGGTTTGCTTCCAATTTTGCTTCCAATTTTGCTTCTGATTTTGCTTCCAAGATTGCTTCTAGTTTGGCTTCCATTGTTGCTTCTAAAAATGCTTCTTATTTTGCTTCCATTTATTAATTTAATGTTTTATTTCAATTTAATTAGTTAAATATATCACGCCTCTTAAATAACTCATTTGATTATAGAGTAAGTAATTTAATTATTTAACTCATATGATTAAATAACAAGATAATTATTATAACATGATCATCATCTATAATTAAAACAAGTGAATCAAATATCTATAATTTAATTGAGTTTGACAACATTCATCAGTAGATTAAAATTATCATACATAATAAATATCCATCCAAAAATTATCGACCACTTTTAATATATATAAATTGACAAGTCAATACTAATAAGATCATCATCATATATAACTAAAATAAGTGAAAGTCAAATATGCCAGCAGATCAATAACATGTCAAAATGATATATGTCCAATAGTCGACATAAGTCAAAATGATACATGTACAAATGATATAAGTAAAAATGATAAATTATGTAACTCAAATTGATACAAGTCAAGATAATACATGTCCAAATGATATAAGTGAAAATGATACATGTCAATATGGTACTGTAGGCGGTGAAAATGATACATACAATAGTAACCATGAAAAGAGGCATCATAACGATATACTAGCAATGATCCATGATGTAGTCTATATGATCATGAATGTCACTGGGTACTACCAACAACTGCCTCATCATCACCACCACCATTGTGATCATCATCATCATCATAACCATATATTAGCTATGATCCATGATGTAGTCTATGTGATCATGAATGTTGTTGGGTACTACCAGCAATTGCCTCATCATCATCATCACCATCATCATCGTCATCATCATTGTCATCGGCCTCAGTGTCTTTCGTATTTGTGTCATCATCATCCTCTACCATGTAATTTGTACTGGTTGAACCAATATTTTTTGGATCTATATTGTGATGAGGATCATCTTGATCTTTTGGAAGACCCGTGTTTTGCAAAAAAAAACATTTAAAATGAAAATTTATTATTTATTTCATGCAATAATTTTATTTTTTGTTATATATCTATATAGGAATGAATTTGCACCCCAGTGAAAATTCCCCTTTTACCCTTCTCCACTTTAGAAAACCAAATTCAGAGGCTTAATTCCACATAAGCCCACTATTCTCATTCCACTAGGTGCCTATTTTGAGTGTTGGTAGAGGTGTTATTGTCGGGGATGCTTAGGTGGTGCACAGACATTCGTATGATGCACCTACATCCTTGGAAGATTCCCGCGATTGGAGTCTGCAGAGGTGTTACACTTCCTATTGGACGTCAAATTGTAACGCCTCCCTTCAACTGGTCGACCTGAATACGGTTGTTTCTTCATCTGTCTTCTTCATATTCACCTCTCATTCATTTATTTGGAAGTTAGTAGTTGATCTCTACAGACACATCCATAAGCTATTAACATTCACTTCAAGCATTGAAGCAACATTTTGCACTTCATAGAAACAAGTCCATCACTCCATCACTTCAATAGGGAAGGCGTAGGACAACACCATTGCAACAGAGGCTTGATTTCCTCTCATTTTCTCCCCCACTAGCCTTGAGCACTTTAGGCGGAGGTGGTAAGCTCCTCACTCATCTTCTCTATTACTTGGTTGAGTTAGCACATTATTGTTTTGTAGTGTTCTATTGCTTTCATTTCCTCTTTATCGTATTATTTCTACATCGTTGCAAACTTGGCTATCCATGGAGGTGGAAACACCAAAATGGGGGTACGATTGAGGCAGACCCCTAAACAACCCCCAACATTTTCCCACTTTTTTGTGTGTAGGTGGAGATATCTCAGAGTGAGCTGGTGAACAAGCTATTGTGTTAGATCATTTTTGTCACCCTTGCGGTAATATACTTGTTTTATCACGTTCATTTATATGTTTCATATTTCATAGTATCATTTTGCTCCCTTAGAAACTAGTAACTAGGCTGTTAGTTTGTTTTTTAGTGGTCAAGCCTTATCTTCTTGGTTCTCTAGTTGTATGGACGCCAGTGCACCTGAGAGACACCAATGCACCACATTGTCATCCCAGAGCCGCGCTTCTATCCTCTGATAGAGAGCTATCTAAGACATAAAGTTGACCCTGAAAATTGACCCGCCTAGTCTCCTTTAGAATCTCAGATTTGCAAAGTGATCGAAGGACCTTATAGCCCTCATCATTCTCGTCCTGCTTGTCCTAACCTTCCCTTAAATTGAGGTAAGTTAGGGCAACCTACTACTCTCGGCCCTTCGTGACCTGGGGCCAAGCAGTGGTTGGTCCCCCTCTCTTACAATATCTAATATTACAACATATGAGACAAAACCATAATCATATTACATCATATCAAAGTGCACATACCATAATAAAATTTCAAAAAAGTTACAGCTAATATGTCATTCCAATGATGTAAAACATGCAACAATTCTAATAAATGTTACTAAAGATCATAAAAAAAATTGTTATACAATTTAACTATCAACTATAAATTCTATTACATAACCTTAAGTGCCAACCCTCTGCAAAAGAATGAGGAGACTACAAGAAGATTGGTTGTAGGGGGCATTGGTACAGGAGATGGACATGGCTCTTCCAAGCCATCCACTGAGATGGTTTCATACAAAAATGTGGATGATATCCCTGTTTCTAGAGAGCTCATGATTCAAGTTAATACAAAAAGTGATGTTGTTCTGGTACCCATATATGGCATCATGGTTCCATTTCATGTAGCCACCATCAAGAGTGTTACAAGCTAGCAATATGGAGGGAATTCTTATAAAAGGATAATTTTCAATGTTCCAGGTACCGGCTTTAATGCCAACTACATGCCAACATTGAAATTCCCTAGCAGTATTTATGTTAAGGAAATTTCCTTTAGATCCAAGGATTCAAAGCACATCAACCATGTAGTACAAATTATTAAATCCCACAGATGATCTATAGCAATGAAAGAGTCTGAAAAGGTAGAGAGAGCTACACTGGTGACTCAGGAGAAACTTCAGCTTTCAAAAGCAAAGGTAATTAAGCTGGAAGACTTGTGGATCAGGCCAACATTTGGTGGAAGAGGAAGAAAGATGATTGGAACTCTGGAGGCCCACCATTATGGATTTTGGTATTCAACCATGAGAGCAGAAGAGAGGGCTAATATCATGTATCAAAGCATTAAGCATGCATTCTTCCAACCAACAGAGAAGGAGATGATTACTTTGCTTCATTATCATTTGCATAACCATATCATGGCATGGGAACCAAGAAGACCAAGGATGTCCAGTTTTATGTGGAGGTAAGGAATGTGGTCCAAACTTTAGGAGGGGCAAGAAGGTCAATGTATGATTCTAATTAAATTGAGGAAGAACAACAAGAGAGGGACAGGAAAAATAAAATCAATGCAAAGTTTCAAGTATTTGTCAAGCGAGTAAGAGAGATATGGGAGCAACCTCATCTAAAATATTTTGAACTAGAGTTTGATATACCATTTAGAGAGCTTGGTTTTCATGGATTTCCTTTCAAAACCTCTACTTTTATTGTTCCTACAATAAACCGTTTAGTAGAGTTGGTGGAATTACCTTTCTTAGTAATCACTATTAGTGAGATTGAGATTGTTAATTAGTTAGGCGCTAATTTCCTGTAGCGATGAAAGAGTCTGAAAAGGTAGAGAGAGCTACATTGGTGACTCAAGAGAAACTTTAGATTTAAAAAACAAAGCCAATTATGCTAGAAGACTTGTGGATAAGGCTAGCATTTGGTGGAAGAGGAAGAAAGATTATTGGAACTCTGGAGGCCTATTGGATCTCAATTGTGATCATGGTTTGTCCTTGATGTCAGATCCTCTTGGTTTGAGTCGCATGGCTTGACTGCTTCAGAGTTGGTATCTTCAGGATCTTTATGCTCTTCATATTCAGTTGTCTTGACATGATATATACTTGATGGCTCTTGATGATGTCAGTTACTTCACATGGTCTTCTCATAACATGCAGTTTCAAATTTTAGCTTGTTTTGATACATGATGATTCAATTGGTTCATTTATGGGATCTTGATGCTACTTCATTCATGTTTAACTATTCATTTTAGATATCTCCTTTGCAAATGTTTATGTTTCTTAAGTGGGCTGATAGTGTTGATCATGATCATGCTACAGGTTTTTCATCATCTGGAAGAATATATGATCATACCATTCTTGGCATATATGTCATTGTTATCTTGATAGGTCCCAAGATCTTTATGCTTCAGGTTGTTTATGTTCTTGGTGATTCAGGTTTAGGTATATTGTTTCAGCTGATCATTTTTCAGGTTGATCTTGGTTTGGCACTTGGTACATAGTCATTTGGTTCTATATCATCATGGCATTTTTCTTATTTCCATGGTATCAATGGTTTCGACACATTGATTGGTATATTTGGCATATGAAATCTGCTTCATTGTTTATAAATATATTGCTTTAACAAGCAATTATCCTATCTAAGGCTTCGGGCATTATGGTATTATCACTATGACCTAATTTCATAAAAGTCTTTATCAAAGGTCAGTTTTCCTATAAAGGTATAGAGGGGTCAACATCTAAAAGGAATCAAACCCTATCAGGTTTCCTTAAGAAATCATTAGAGGTGATATAATTCCTATCGATACTTGATATTTCAACTTAGTGTAAAGTCTGATGTATATATTTCTTGGCTAAGTGTAATCGATTGCCATCATTTTATCTCTAACATTATCGACATTTTTTAAAACCATTGGATAGTGAATAAAGTTTATTTTGTGATGAAGTTGAATCAACATATTAGGAGCAATAATCAAGGTGATTATTGTGTCGACCTCCAAGGTGATTATTGGCAGCGAACTTAAATTCATTATAATGTGTATTATCATTTCAGACTTCAACTTTTTATCTTTCTTGGCATAGCAATCAAATTCATTGTGAAAGTATTGATTAGGGCATAATTCTTTTCATTGGCTCTTCTTGCAAAAATAGGGTTGGTAACCCTAACCGTCGCCATGAGTGTGGTCTCTTCCCTACTGCGAATCTGCTTTCAACCCTCTTTGTCATCATTCTTTGTTATAAGAAAAAACTCATTATGAGAGCTCAACCAACATATGGGATTCCTCTGTGCATAAGAAGTGGTTGTCGGTTGTGATCTTTCAAAGGAAGTTTATGGGAGTTACAAAGATGGGAAGCTATGGTGGTTGGCATGGAATCTCTCTGGTATTTATTTGACTGCATGAACAAGTATTATTCTCTTTATTTGAAGGATGTATTAAAGAGAAGCTACTTCTCTTTGCTCAAATATGAAAGGGTGCAAATGGATTGTTGAATCTTGTGTCAGAATAGCATGCTTTGAAGTTGGTTACATTTTTCTTCATTATCAAGATTTTGGAAAGGTTTTTTGGTTTCTCTCAAGCCTTTTTGTGTATTGGGTTCATGATGATATGGGTTCGGTTACAATTCTTGACAGGCATTAGCAGTGATAGCTATTTTGTTTTTATCAACATGGTAAAATGGGTTGTGAAGGAAAAAGATGCCTTGTTAAAATATTGTTTCCACCTGTCACTTATTATGGGTTTTTGAAAACAGATCTGTAAGGGTATTGTGTTTGATAAAATCACTTCAAAAAAGACAGATGAGAATGATGGGTGCATACAGTTAATGTATATTTGTATTTATTGGAACATAATTGATGGCATTTGGGTATTATGAAAAACCTTCGGTGAAGGTTCTAAAAGTATAGTGTACATTTTGTAAAAGAAAGAGACATAGTGATTGATCACTAGTTTTTGGTGTTGATTACTCTTGAAAAACACAAGTGAGAACTTTTGTAATTGAAAATCTACAATCATAATGTAGAGTGACAATATTTACATTTGAATATGTCTAGTATTTTGAAGGTTTGATTGAGAACCTTGAGGATATTAGGGGTATTTGATTGAGAGGCTCTTGTGAGTTGATATGTAAACAGAGAAATCCTTTGATATATGATTGTACCTGAAACTAAAGAGGGGTTGGTACTCCTTGAAATTGGTGTTTCTAAATAAGGGGTTGTTGCTCCTTGAGTGGGTGCTCTGAAATTTTCTTGTAAGGCACTGTAAGCAATGATTTGAAAAATATAAGCCAATATGGCAGTAGTTTAGGAGTGGTTTTTCTACCCCAGGAGGGTTTTCCACTCGGAAAATCATTTGTCTCTTGGTCTCTTTTATGATCTCTTTGCTTCATTATGATAATGTTTTAATGTTCATTGTATTGTTGTGATACTTCTCTTTTCAGTTGTTAATGGTTGCATTCAACTAATGAATGTACTTATCATTGAAATATTGAGAGCATAATCTATCTATGTTTTATTTTCTGGAAAAAGTTAAAAAAGGTTTAAGACACTGATTCACCCCCCCTCTCAGTGTCATTTTCACTCCAACAATTGGTATCAGAGTGTGGGGTCCTCCTATAGGTCTAAACCACCTAGGATTGATTCTGGTCTTGGAGTCTGTTAAAAATGTCTCAAGGTGATGAAGGCACTTTTGTGACTAGAGCTCCTTTGTTTGATGGCACAAATTATGTGTTCTAGAAAATCAGAATGGAAACATATATGATTTCTATAGATCTTGATGTTTGGAGCATAGTTTTAAATGGGTATACCATTCCACTCGCAATACCCACAGATGCTTATGAGAAAAATAAATATGAAACTAATGCTAGAGATAAGAATGCCATCATGTGTGGATTAAATAAAGATGTTTTTGTCAAAGTCATGCATTGCAAATATGCTCAGGAAATCTGGGAAAAACTTGAAACCATCTATCAAGGAAATGACAAAATCAAACTATCAAAAATCCTTACTCTCAAACATCAGTTTCAGGAAATGAGAATGAAGGATGATGAAAAAGTGGCTGAATATTTCATAAGAATAGATGAAGTTGTTAATGCTATGAGAGGTCTAGGAGAAGATGTAAAATAATTTGATGTGGTTACAAAGGTCATTAGAACCTTACAACCTAAATTTGAATATAAGGTTTCAGCCCTTGAAGAAAAGAAACAATGTGATCAGCTTACCTTAGATAGTTTGCAAGGAACTCTTACTGCCTATGAAATGAGGACAAGCAAAACCATTTCAACAGGAAAAGAAACTACTTTTACAACTGAAAAGAAAGAAAAATTTGATGTCAGTGAATCAGAATATTCTAATTCAAAAGAAACCCACTTTGTTAAAAAAACTTAAAAAGGGTTCTGGCAAATACAAGGGAAAACTTCTCTTTAAGTGTTTTACTTGTGGCAAGATTGGACACTTTGCTGCCAAGTGCCCCTATGATGATCAACTCAGTGATAATGATAAATATGATAAACCACCTGAGAAGAAGGCCTATAAACCTAAAAGAAATTTCAATTTCAAAAAGAAGAAGAGTCTGTTTAGTAAAGATGAAATTGATACTGAAACAAAAGACTCTTTAGCTGAGGAAGATGAAACTTTATTTATGGTTGAAGTCAAACTGCAAGAAGAGACTAACAACAATGATCTAGAAGATGGTGAAATTGATCTAGAAGGTGAACTAAAATGTGCCTTAAAGGAAATTAAGAGACTCAAGAACAAAACTCAGATCAAGTTCTTGCTCAAGAACATAAACCTGATCAAGAAATAATCTCTCTGAAAACTCAGCTTGAAGAAGCTAAGAGAGTTGAGGACAGTCTTCGAGTAACTATAAGTTTCAAAGATCAAGAAATTCAGAAATTGGAACAAGAAGTTGTTTGTCTTAGAAAGGAAATTGAAAGGTATGAAAGTACCTTAAAAATTAATGAGATGCTTAGCAAGCAAAAATTGAATAAAGATAAAACTGGTGTTGGGTTTGAAAAGGGTGAATGCTCAATTGATAATGCAAAACAAAAAACTTCTTTTGAAAAAAAGAGTTTTGGTCCAAATCATCTTGAATCTTATAAGGATCATGTTTATTCCTTTAAGGACAATAGAACATCTTACAGATTCAATCCCTTATTTTATGGTTACTATTTTTACTGCAACAAATTTGGCCATAAAGTAAGTACTTGCAGGCTTATGACTTCTAGAATACCAAAATTTGGACATAAGCAGTACTTTGACTTTGTTAATTAGGTCAGATGCTTTAAACGCAACACTTTAGGACATACAGTGAAACAATGAAAAACTGATTTGCATAATAAACAGTAGAAAACTAAATCAGTTTGGAGACCTAAAAATGTTAAAAGCCTAGAGCAATCAATGTTGGTCCAAACTAATCTTCACTCTAAAAAGGACTTATGGGTCCTAGATAGTGGTTGTTCTAACCACATGATGGGTGACAAGGATAAATTCATCAAACTTGAAGATTATGCTGGTGGATATGTAAATTTTGGTGATAACACTGATATACAAATTAGAGGTAAAGGCTTACTTATGTTAAATGAGGATACACCTATCTACAATGTGTATTATGTGGAAGGCCTAAAACAAAACTTTCTTAGTGTTAGCCAAATTTGTGATAGTGGTTATCATGTTATGTTTATTTCACAGGGATGTGAGATCAAGAACAAGTTTGGAAAAGTTGTTGCAGCTGGGAGAAGAACCAAAAGTAATGTTTATAATCTTCTTGACACCTCTGGTAATGATAACAATGAAGGTATGTGTCTAATGGGTCAAGTTGAAGAAAGTTGGTTATGGCATAAAAGATTAGGACACATAAAATTTGAAAATATGGTTAGAATCAACAAAAATCATAATGTTAGAGGTTTACATGTCCTTAACAAACCAAAAAATTCTGTGTGCAAAGAATGTTTAAGTGGTAAACAAACTAGAGTCAGTTTCAAGACAAAAGAACATTATTCATCAAAGCCCTTACAATTAGTGCATACAGATTTGTGTGGACCAACTAGAACAAGGTCAATCAATGGTGAAAAGTACTTTATGTTGTTTGTAGATGATTATACCAGAATGGTTTGGGTTACGTTTCTTAAACATAAATCAGAGGCATTTGAAAGGTTCAAAATCTTTCATAAAATGGTTGAAAAAGAATATGATTTAAAACTTAAATGCCTAAGATCTGATAAAGGAGGTGAGTCACCTCTCAAGAATTTGTTGATTATTGTGAACAACATGGTATTAAAAGGCAATATGTTGCAACTAGAACACCTCAACAAAATGGGGTAGTTGAACGTAAAAATAGAATTGTAAAGGAAATGGCAAGAACTATGTTAGATGAGGCTAAGTTGCTTGACATGTATTGGAAAGAAGTTGTTCATATAGTTGAGTACATTCTAAACAAAGTGCAACTTAGGGTGAAAATAAAATACACTCCTTATGAATTGTGGCATGGAAAAACTGCCTCTGTAAAATATTTTAGGATCTTTGGCAGTAAGTGCTATATCAGAAAAGATGATCATCATCTAGGAAACTTTCAATCAAAATGTGATGAGGGTGTCTTTTTGGGATACTCAACTCACAACAAAGCCTATAAATGTTATAACAAAAGGCTTAATAAAATTGTTGAGGTAGTCAATGTGAAAGTTGATGAAAGACCACATTTAGGAACTGATCTTGTGCATATTGACGAGGAAGAAACAAAAACAAAACTTGAAACAAAATTTGAAAATGTTGAAACAACAAGTCCTAAACATGATGAAACAACAAGTTCTGAAATTTGTGTGCCCAAAACTCCTTCAAAATCTCTTGCTAGATATCATCCTAAAGATCAGATTATTGGGGATAGATATGCAGGAGTTCAAACTCGAAGAAAGGCTGCTAAAATTGAAGAACAAGCTCAAATAGCAGAGCAAACAACTTTTTGTTTAGTCACTGAAAATGAACCTAAAAATTATGATGAAGCTCTCATAGATGAATGTTGGGTTAATGCTATGCAGGAAGAAATAAATCAGATTGAGAAAAATTAAACTTGGGAATTAGTCCCAAGACCTGATGACAAGTATCTCATTAGTGGCAAATGGATTTACAAAAATAAGCTTGATGAAAATGGCAATGTTGTACGCAAAAAGGAAAGGTTTGTTTGAAAAGGCTATGCTCAACAAGAAGGTATTGATTTTGGTGAAACCTTTGCACTTGTTGCTAGACTAGAATCTATTAGAATATTCTTGGCTTATCCAGTTTATAAAAACTTCACTATTTATCAAATGGATGTCAAAACTGCCTTTTTGAATGGCTATTTAGATGAAGAGGTCTATATGGAACAACCTGAAGGATTTGTTTGCAAAAATAAGCCTAATCATGTTTATAGGTTGAAAAAGGCTCTATATGGCTTAAAACAAGCACCTAGGTCATGGTACTCTAGGCTGGATAATCATTTGAGATCAAATTGCTTTGTTAGAGGAGGTGTTGACAACAATATTTATGTTAAGATTGAAGGTATTGATATTTTAGTTGTTGAGATTTATGTTGATGATACCATCTTTGGCTGCAATAATGTTGCTTTAAGCAAAAGATTCTCTCACATTATGGAATCCGAATTTGAAATGTCAATGTTGGGAGAATTGACTTTCTTTCTAGGTCTTCAAGTTTCTCAACTTGAAAATGGTATATTTCTCTCTCAAACCAAGTATGCTAGAGAAATGCTTAAGAAATATCAAATGGATGAATGCCATCTAGTTAGCACTCCAATGGTTACAGGATGCAAACTCACTAAGGTTGATGATTCTCCTGATGTATATCAATCTGAATATAGATCAATGATTCGCAGTCTATTATATTTAATTACTTCTAGACTTGACATAATGTAGGCAGTTTGCATGGTTGCAAGGTTTTAGGCATCACCTAAGGAATCTCATGTTACTGTTGTTAAAAGGATCTTTAAATATGTTCAGGGCACTCTTGATTATGGACTTTGGTATCCTAGAAGCAATGATTTTTCTTTAATTGCTTATACTAATGCTGACTGGGCTGGTTGTTTGGATGATAGGAAGAGCACCAGTGGTGTTGCATTCTTTCTTGGTGATCGTTTAGTGGCATGTCACAACAAGAAACAAGAATTTGTTTCTCTTTCCACTATTGAGGTAGAGTACATAGCTGCCACTTCTTGCTGCACTCAAGTTCTCTGGATGACACAAACATTATCTGATATGGGTATTATAGTTTCTAAGCCTATTTATATTCTCTATGATAACACTAGTGTGATTAACATTTCTAAAAATCTTATTATGCACTCTCGCACTAAACATATTGCTATCAAGTTTCACTTTCTTTGCGAAAAAGTGTTGGCTAATGAAGTGTGTTTACAGTTTGTTGCTTCACAAGAGCAAGTTGCTGATATTTTCACTAAGCCTTTAGCTAAAGAAGCATTTGAAAGGCTGAGACTTCGATTGGGAGTTATCTTTCAATCTTTACTTCACTAAATTACCCATTTTTGGCTTAGGGGGAGCTTGTTACAATCTTTATTCATTTACAACTCTCTTGCAAATTGTGTTTGTTGCACTATTGCTCTACTTGCAGCTGGTTCTTATGGTAATTGGTTGGCTTCTCAGTTGTTTTTCATGGCATTTCACAGTCTTCTCCTTGTTCTTTATCATTGAGGCAAAAAGGGGGAGAGTCATTTGTGTTTTTCCATTAAGGACAAAGGGGGAGTTTGATGGATCTCAGTTGTGATCATGGTTTGTCCTTCATGTCAAATCCTCTTGGTTTGAGTCACATGGCTTGACGACTTCAGATTTGGTCTCTTCAAGATCTTTATGCTCTTCATATTCAGTTGTCTTGACATGATATATACTTGATGACTCTTGATGATGTCAGTTACTTCACATGGTCTTGTCATAACATGCAATTTTAGATTTTAGCTTGTTTTGATACATGATGATTCAGTTGGTTCATTTACGGGATCTTGATGCTACTTCATTCATGTTTAACTATTCATTTCAGATATCTCCTTTGTAGATGTTTATGTTTCTTAAGTGGGCTGACAGTGTTGATCATGATCATGTTGCTGGTTTTTCATCATCTAGAAGAATATCTGATCATATCATTCTTGGCATATATGTCATTGCAATCTTGACAGGTCCTAGGATCTTTATGCTTAAGGTTGTTTATGTTCTTGGTGATTCAGGTTCAGGAATATTCAGCAGGTATATTGTTTCAGCTGATCTTTTTTCAGGTTGATCTTGGTTTGGCACTTGATAGATATTCATTTGGTTCTATATCATCATGACATTTTTCTTATTTCTATGGTATCAATGGTTTCGACACATTGATTGGTATATTTGGCATATGAAATTTGGTTCATTGTTTATAAATATATTGCTTTAACAAGCAATTATCTTGTCTAAGGCTTCGGGCATTATGGTATTATCACTATGACCTAATTTCATAAAAGTCTTTATCAAAGGTTATTTTTCCTATAAAGGTATAGAGGGATCGACATCTAAAAGGAATCAAACCTTATCAGGTTTCCTTACACAATCATTAGAGGTGATATAATTCCTATCGATACTTGATATTTCGACTTAGTGTAAAGTCTGATGTATATATTTCTTGGCTAAGTGCAATCAATTGCCATCATTTTGTCTCTAACATTATCGACATTTTTGAAAATCATTGGACAATGAATAAAGTTTATTTTGTGATGAAGTTGAATTGACATATTAGGAGCAATAATCAAGGTGATTATTGTGTCGGCCTCCATGGTAATTAAATCATTATTGTGTCAGCCTCCAAGGTGATTATTGGCAGCGGACTTAAATTCATTATAACGTGTATTATCATTTCATACTTCAACTTTTTATCTTTCTTGGCATAGTAATCGAATACCTTGTGAAAGTGTTGATTAGGGCATAATTCTTTTCATTTGCTCTTCTTGAAAAAATATGGTTGGTAACCCTAACTGCTACCATGAGTGTGGTCTCTTCCCTACTGCGAATCTGCTCTCAGCCCTCTTTGTTATCATTCTTTGTTACCAAAAACAACTCATTATGAGAGCTCGACCAACATATGGGATTCCTCTGTGCATAGAAAGTTGCTATCAGTTGTGATATTTCAAAGGAAGTCGATGGGAGTTACAAACCTAGGCAGCTATGGTGGTTGGCATCGAATCTCTCTGGTATTTATTTGACTTTCTTGCTCCATGAATAAGTATTATTCTCTTTATTTGAAGGATGTATTAAAGAGCAATTACTTCTCTTTGCTTGAATACGAAAGGGTGCAAATGGATTGTTGAAACTTGTGTCAGAATAGCATGCTTTGAAGTCGGTTACATTTTTCTTCATTATCAGGATTGTGGAAAGGTTTTCTTGTTTCTCTCAAGCCTTTTTGTGTATTGGGTTCATGATGATATGGGTTCGGTTACAATTCTTGACAGGCATTAGCAGTGATAACTGTTTTGTTTTTATCAACATGGTAAAATGGGTTGTGAAGGAAAAAGATGCCTTGTTAAAATATTGTTTCCACCTGTCACTTATTATGGGTTTTTGAAAACAGATCTGTAAGGGTATTGTGTTTGATAAAATCACTTCAAAAAAGACAGATGAGAATGATGGGTGCATACGGTTATTGTATTTTTATATTTCTTGGAACATAATTGATGGCATTTGGGTATTATGAAAAACCTTCGGCGAAGGTTCTAAAAGTATAGTGTGCATTTTGTAAAAGAAAGAGACACAGTGATTGATCGTTGGTTTTTGGTGTTGATTACTCTTGAAAAACACAAGTGAGAACTTTTTTAATTGAAAATATGCAATCATAATGCAGAGTGATAGTCTTTACATTTGAATATGTCTAGTATTTTAAAGGTTCGATTGAAAACTTTGAGGATATTAGGGGTATTTGATTGAGAGGCTCTTGTGAGTTGATATGTAAAAATAAATCCTTTGATATATGATTGTGTATACACATAAAATTGGTCTGGAGCATCATATTAATTAAATACACATTATTTGATTAATTATTCTAATTTCCTCTACTGTTTAAATAAATAGAAATATTTATTTATATAGTTCACATTTAAATTCATCTTAATTAAATAAACAAAATTAAATACTTTGTTTGATTTAATTATCAAATCCTTATTTTATTCTATCACATCAATCTCAAATTAATTAAATAAAGATCAAACACTTTATTGATTAATTACCGTATTCTTTTGTTTAATTTAATAAACAACTCTCCTATAGTTCATTTTATTAAATTATTTATCTCCCTTTTCTAATTTAAATAAATCAAAAATATTTGAATTAGAGCATAAGGAATACTCCAATCTACATTTCCTCAAAAATGAATTAGATTTCCTATGTCTAAATCTGTCTAAATTTGTCACAATTAATGCTTTGAAACTTCATGGGAAGTTTTGGAGACAAATTGGAGACAAATTTGGAATTTGATCTCTCAATCCTCTTCCATCAATCTTTCCTCTTCTCTTGCCTAGTGTTTTCATGGGTAGAGACAATCTCCATTTTTCTCTCAATCTCCTCCATCTCTCACCATTCAATTCTCCAGATTGAATTCAAGCTGCTCAAAGCTTTCCTTGTGCATTTCTACAGCCAGGAAATCTATAAATACAGCCTCATTGAACCAAGAAAAGGATCCAGATAATCAAGTTTATGCACCCTTACTCTGCAGGAATCTAGGCATCAAGTATCAAGCATCAAGCATTCACACATCCAAAATCAAGCAATCAAGTTTTCAACAATGGCTGCCTCTTGTAGCTGCAATTATCTGTTTCATATATGCTAGTTTACATTGTTTATCATCTAGTATTGCATTAGTATCATCTCATTCTTCAGATAGTCATTTTAGCAGTCTTATTTGCTTAAACAATCTGAGAGCAATCAGGATTTAATAAATCTTTGAGGATAGAGAGCAATATGACACTTTTGATAGATATTTCCTTTAAATTGATTCATTTAACTTGTCTATTGATATAATGTCATATTAAGAAGTGTCTTTTGTGCTTATTCACATATTCCACGCTTACAATTTGGCGCCCACCGTGGGGCCTTAACCCCAATTTTATCATAATTTTAAATTTTTCTGGAAAGTGTTACACAGGTTTACAACGTGTTTTCTTTTAGCGCTTCCATTAAAAGTTTTAGCGCTTCCGGTCCCTGTTCCAACGCTTTCAACTTCGGCGCTTCCGGTCACTATTTTAGCGCCTCGGGTGATTTAGTGCTTCTATGGCAAACTTTGGCATTTCGGTTCCCTGTTTCGGCACTTCGGTGATTTAGCGCTTCCAAGACAAACTTCGGCGCTTCGGTACCCTGTTTCGGCCCTTTTGGGTTTTAGCGCCTCAGGTAACTATTCTAGCGCTTCGGTGCAATATTCCAACACTTTTGTAAAATCAGTCTGGATCTGACGCTTCTGCGACCATATTTTTTTTATTTTTTATAGTTGGAATAAAATTGATCAATCTAGGATAACCACTTCAAAGTTTTCTAAAATTGATCAATCTAGGATAGCCACTTCAAAGTTTCTAAAATTGATCAATCCTAGGATAGTCACTTTCTTGTTTTTCTTAAAGCAAATCTATCAATCCTAGGATAGTCATCACATTCTTATAGTAGAAGTTAAAAAGAACATCATGATTTTTGTGAAGCAACGCCTTCACGTAGATTAGAAAATTTCTTTTTGGGCTTAAAACAAAACAAATCTATATGTTGTGCTTGTGGTGATTAGGCTTATGCTCTCCCCTTAACTAGGTGATCAAAGTGCCAGATTCACTTTTATTTCATGTCATTTACGTTTTATTAAATCCTTTAGCAGGCCTGTCGTAGTGGGAAAAAGTACTCACCCTACGGGAACGACCTAAGTGGGAACAACCAAAGCCAGGTTATCCAACCCACTATAATAAAAATGCAAGTTGTTGATGAAAGTCCAACTTGACGGAAGTAGGCAAGATAACCATCCCCAAAATCTTTGTTCTAAAGATTGGGAGGTCTGCTGAGGGAGTTTATCTATTTGCCACACCGAACGGAATCCTATCTACGAACCATAGAGTAGTTTCCTGCCGAGTCAGTATCCATACATTGTCATACTCACGATGCAATGGGAGGGAAGAATCTACCCCCAAGACACTCACCATATAATTACCAAAGATTGTTTGCTCAAGGGATTCGGTATCTACGTCCGTCACTTTGAGTACGCACCTGGAAACGACAAAAACACGAGCGCCCTCTAGGGGTGACACTGCTATGTGAGTCAACGCAATTCAAGATGTGGGCTGTGAGTATAATGATGACCTACTTGTCCTTAAGTGTGAGTCTGTTTGATTTGTGTACAATTGTTAAAACAACTCATCAAAATCAATAAAAATCATTTGTGGTTTTTGAACATACACGATCTTTTCAGTTTAAAAACAATTATTCAAAATTACTTGTGTTTTCACAAAGAATTATTAAAATCGAATTAAAGATCATCCTGAAAATAGAAAAGTTAAGTTAGATTAGAAAACTCCATGCTTAGAAAGTGGAAGTCCACCACGTTTCTCAAAAGGAAAATCAAAATCTCAAAACCCAAGAAACCTGACGGTTATAAATTGAGAAGACAATGTTTTCTATACCAAAATCAGAAACTCTTGTTACAACATAGAACATTCATCCACAGATATCACGATTTTGCTAGGGGTCACACACTAGATTTCACAGTAGAACCACTCTTTTCATGAGCCTTCTTCCAAAGAAGATCTCTCACTCAGTTTCACAATCACAGTCAACGCATACATCATGCTTTTCTTCCACAATCCCTGATACAATAGGCCACAAGACCAGATCAAATTTTACAGTAAAGAGTCTTTAAAGTCCTATTTTTAGAAGCTCTAGAAAAACCTGTTTTAGTGCTTCTGGTCACTGTTATAGGGCTTCTGTGAAATAGCGCTTTCGGGCACTATTTTAGTGCTTACAGTCTTTATTTTAGTGCTTCTGGTAAAGTAGCGCTTCCATCACTTTTTACAGTGCTTTTGTGCACTGTTTCGGTGCTTCTGTCAAGTAGCACTTCCATCAATTTCTGCAGCACTTTCATGCATTGTTTTAGCGCTTT
This sequence comes from Sequoiadendron giganteum, assembly GCA_007115665.2. Lineage (NCBI taxonomy): Eukaryota > Viridiplantae > Streptophyta > Pinopsida > Cupressales > Cupressaceae > Sequoiadendron > Sequoiadendron giganteum. Next base: position 53,722,744 of record CM021106.1, read on the forward strand.
TGGTAAAATAGCGCTTCTGGTCTCTGTTTCAGCGCTTAGGGACTCTGTTCTAGCATTTATGTGAAATAGCGCTTCTGTACTCTATTTTAGCGCTTCAAAAAACAAAGATTTCAAAAATCTTACCAGTCAATCTGTCTGTCATTTTTACACAGTTTTTACCAGAATATAAATTTCTTTTCATTAGAATCACTGTCTAAATACCGAAAATAGATAGGTTTATACAAACTTCCAATCTTATCAACTGAAACAAGATCTTGCAAATCACAAGTGTCAAAATCAAATACACAATCGATTACTACACTGAAGTTTCATCATCAGGATACTATCATCCTTTATCACGAAACCAAGCATAGTAATCAAATTTTTAACATAGTCAAATCAATAAGATCAGTCATTTTATTCGACTTTGTTAAAAGTTCAAATTGACATTTTCTAGCAAATAAGATCAACATTTCAGAAGAAACGGTTAAATTTTGTATGCCAGTCTTCACTAGGTCCCAAAAATAGAGACTCTTGGCACAGGAAATTTGAAAATCCCAAGCAATGGCAGAGGAAAATCCTTGGAACAATTTGAACATTAATGATAAAAACGAAATCACTCCAGAGGATATTCAGGCTGCTCAACAAGATCCCAAGTTCCATATATTTATGGAAAAGATTCTAGAACAAGATATGGAGAAGTATCTTTTAATGTTGGCTGAATCAGGTGCCAAACTTCCTAAAGATTTTGATGTCAATCGTCTAAAAGAAACACCTGAAACAAATGAAACTGAGATGCCGTGACCAACACAAATAATAGATCCAGTTGTTGCTTTAACATCACAAATGCAATTATTACAACAACAAATATAGGATATGACGAAAGGGAGTACTTAAAGATATGCGATACAGGACATTTGTCCTTATCCTTTCGACGTAACAGTTGGTCTGCTACCTTTTCCAAGACATTGCGAATTCCCAAAGTACGACAAGTACAATTTGAAGAACGAATCTAATAGATCATATTCGGGAATTTAAAACAATGAGCCTTGAGTTTGCTCAAGAGGAGACTTATTTGATGAGGTTATTCCCAAGAAGTTTGGGAGTTACATGTATGGAGTGGTTTTCGAAACTACAACCAGGTATCAAAACATTTGAGGAACTTGTTAACAAGTTTATCTCTCAATATTCATTCAACATCCAACATGATGTTACTATCAAGGATCTTTACAACTTAAAGCAAAACAAAGGAGAAACATTCTTATATTTTCTCCAAAGATGGCGATGACTGTTCACTAGGTATCCTCGATCTATTCCAGAGGAAGAAAAGATGGAATTATTCATTGAAAACTTGATGGAAGAAATGAGCTATAGGCTAGAACTACAATGTCCTCCAACATTTGAAAAGGTAATAGAAAACGGTCTCAAAATTGAAGAAGCATTAGTCAAAAGGGGAGTTATCAAACATTTCAATGATAAATCAAACACATAACTGCTCCCATCAATACTCAAGCAATGATAAACCGAAAATTTGGCAAAAGAATCACAACACAAATGAAACAACAAGTGATTCACAAAATGTCAAACCAATTTTTAAGTTGACTTCATCTTCTTCAAACAATCAAAACAATGACCAAAAGGTCAAGTCAAATGCCATGCAAAACAACGAGAAAGTAAAAACACTACCATATCAAAGACCATCAAATCGACGAAGGTTTACACCTTTAGGTCAATCAATAGAATCGACAATGAAAGAGTTAGTTGCTAGTGGCCTTCTCACTGCACGTGAAGCTCGATTTTGGGATGCAAAAGTCAAACCACCATGGTGGAATGACGCAGAGTATTGCAACTTTCATAGTAAAAAAGGTCATAAAACCAATGATTGCATGGAATTGAAACACGCAATACAAGACTTGATCGACAACAATAAAGCATATGTGGAAACACCCCAAAACAACAACGATCATTCAGCTTTCAAAGACCCTTTTCCAAACTATGACAAAGGAGCATCATCATCCTCCAACAAAGGTAAAAATGTCAATCATATCTATGATGAAACAATCCTTTGTTTATCTGAAGTGGAGAGTGATCATACAGTTGATCATGACATTAGCAAACCCAAAATCAACAAAAACACCCCTTTGGACTTGCTCTCAAGTATACCAAACTCTGATAATCAAATCAATGTTTTAAAAATCAGAGATCATCAAGAACATCAACCAACAAATGTTATGACTAGGGGGCAATCCAAAGTAATGTTGAAAGGAATTGGATCCACACATGTAGTTCCACCTCCATCCCACTATAACATTGTCGATCAACTGCAAAACATCCCTGCACAAATATCAATACTATAACTTCTTAAAATTTCACCATCTCATAAAGAAGTTCTAGAACAAGCATTGGTTGCAACTACGGTACCAAAGAATCTGGATGTTTCCCAATTTCAAGCTATGGTAGGACACTTGACTACACTGCATTGTTTATCATTCTTTGAACAGGATGATGTATCATTAAACCATCCCCATAATACCGCATTGCATATCGAAGTCCTAATCCACAATCACTGCATCAAGAGAGTCCTAATAGATGGGGGAGCTAGTCTAAACATTTGCACTCTCAAGTTAACCCATGCATTAGGATATTCAGATGATGCTATTGATGCTTGACAAAAAATAACTATCAAAGCATATGATGAAGAAGAAAGATTGTCTAAAGGATTGATTGTATTACCCATTCAAGTGGGACTAATGATGAAGCATATAGCATGTCAAGTGTTGGAAAGAGAGTTAACATACAATATTCTCTTAGGACCACCATGGATCCATGAAATGCAGGTTGTACCTTCAACATATCATCAATGTTTGAAGTTCCCAATAAATGGACAGGAGGTGACTGTATCTGCTGATTACAATCATCTTCAACATTGTGATACAATTAGAAAATCCCAAGAAACCTTGGTGCCTCACAACAGGGAAGCATCCAGTTCCAGGTCATCCAACGAAGAACAACGTCCAAGCATTACCACCAAGTGGGTTGAGAAAAAGGGTAAAGAAAAAGAAACAAGTCATGTTGAAACTCAATCAACAGAGAATCAGGATCAGCAAACATCTTTATCACACAAATTTCAAAAACAAGTCCAATTGACTAACAAAGGAATGGGAAAATATTCTATAGAGCAATCACTTAACCTAACACAGTTATTGCCATCTCCTAAGACATATGGTCAACCATCTATGATAAAACCTCAAACATCATTACCAACTATAGTCCTGCAAGAGAGGTTTGTCAAAAAGGGTACCATAGCAAATGAAACAAACAATAAAGCAATCTTGGATTGGCTCTACAAAGATGAGGAACCCTCTACATCAAATTCCAGTGTCAAAAATGTCAACATCAACACCGACAAATATGGAAAAGGAAAAGAAATTTTAGAAAAAATGGGATATGAAGGACAAGGACCTATTGGATTGAGAAAAGAAGGAATCACAGAGCCTATTCAACTCCTCACTCTCCAATCAAAGGAAAAATCGGGATTAGGATACTCTGACGAGGACAAACAAGAAATGACAAGAAAAGCTATTGAAAGAATCCTTCAGTTAAGAGATAGTTCTGAAACAGTCTCAAATGAATATGAGTGGGACCTAGGCTTTGATGTATCTTGTACTGACATACAAATTAATGTGATACAAAAATATACACCTACACGAGAGGAGGGACAAGGTTCTGGGTCTAGACCATTCGTGGCAGGGTCACTAAATATCGATGATTCAAGTGGGGACGATTAGACCTCGAGTGAACTAGATGATTTTGAAGAATGTATCATCATGGAACTTAATATCCCATTAAACAACACTGACGAGATGGCCATCCAAACCCTTACATCCAGCACTTTGAATGACTCCGATAATCTCATGCCCCTAATCCATTCTAAACTAATTGACTGGGAACCTATTGAACCCTTAACTGTGCCAAGATTTGTAGACGATGATGCTATCATAAATTTCCTATGTCATACCGAACCTGGTACAAGTTCTGATCATAATACTCATAACAAAGCAACTCGGCAGGAGAGTGTCAAATCTTCTAGTTGCAAAATTGAAAATAGGGAAAATAGATCTAATGGTGAAAACCATTCTATGGTAGTATTAGATCTCGAAAAAGAAAAAATAAAGAACACATCTAACAGTGAAAACCTCTCTGAGGCACTGAAGGATGGAAGATTTGACACTCTTCCGGAACACTATCATGAACGATCATCAGTTCTAGTGGAACCAATGCAATCTGTGAACATTGGCACTGAAGAGAAGCCAAAGATCCTGCATCTGGCCGAGTCCATGACAGATAAAGAAAGACCAGATTTCATCATATTCTTTAAAGATAAAAGCATCAACTTCGCTTGGTCATATTCTGATATGCCAGGCTTAGATCCAAATTTACTCATGCATCATTTATCTTTGCCAGCAGGGATCAAGCCTGTCAAGCAAAAGTTGAGAAAAATGCATCCCCACATAGCATTAATGGTCAAAACAGAGCCGAAGAATCATACAGTCTATAGACTATGCCGAATGGATATCAAATCTTGTACCTGTTTCAAAACCTGACAATGGCATCAGGATATGTACAAATTTCAGGGATTTAAATAAAGCATGCCCAAAGGATGATTTTTCGCTACCAAATATTGACATCATTGTGGATTTGACGGCAGGGCATACCATGTTGTCAATCATGGACGGTTTCTCCGGATGCAATCAAATAAAAATAGCGCCAGAAGATCAGGAGAAGACGACTTTTACATGTCCATGGGGAAATTTCTATTGGAACGTCATGTCATTTGGTTTAAAGAATGTAGGAGCAACTTATCAAAGAGCAATGACGACAATCTTCCATGATATGATGCACACCTTCATGGAGGATTACGTGGATGACATCTTGGGAAAATCCACTACAAGAGACAAACATCTGCATATCCTATATAAAATCTTCACACATTTGGAGAAATTTAAAGTCAGATTGAATCCCAAGAAATGTGTATTCGGGGTCACATCAGCAAAACTACTGGGATACATTGTATCAGCAAAAGGCATTGAAGTGGATCCTGCAAAAGTCAAAGAAATAATGGAGATGCCACCTCCTAAAAATATCAGTCAACTCAGATCATTACAGGGAAGGCTCCAATCAATCAGAAGATTCATCTCCCAGTTGGCAGAGAAAAGTCATCCATTCAGTCACCTTCTACATAAGAATATAGTTTTCAAGTGGGATGAGGGGTGTGACACAACATTCAACCAAATCAAATAGTATATGATGTCACCACATATTGTCATGCCACCAACAGAAGGAAGACCTTTGTTGTTATACATTGCCATGACAAATATCTCTTTGGGGGCACTACTAGCACAAGAGGATCATGAAAGAAAAGAGCATGCCATTTATTACATCAAGAGGACATTGAATGGATATGAAATAAATTACACTTTCATAGAGAAGTCTTGTTTAGCAGTAGTGTTTGCTACCCAATAACTAAGGCATTACATGCTGACCCATACAATCAGATTAATAGCAAAGATCGATCCATTGAAATATCTACTTAGTAAAACTGCCTTAACAGGTAGATTGGCAAAGTGGGTCATGCTATTAAGTGAATTTGACATTGAATATATAGAAAGAAAAGCCATTAAGGGTCAGGCAATCACTGAACAATTGGCTGAGGCTCCTCTACCAGATGATCGACCAATGACAATGGAGTTTCCAGATGCAGACATTCTCACAGTAATGCCCCAACAATGGGTATTATATTTTGATGGATCATACACACAGCGCGGATCAGGAGCAGGGATTTTGTTCATATCTCCCCAAGGACACACCATTCCTAATCATATAGACTAATGTTCCAGTGTACAAATAATGTGGCATAATATGAAGCTTTAATCATTGGGGTCAAAATAGCAATTCAATGGAAGATCACAGATTTGCAGGTTTATGGGGATTCTCAATTAGTCATTTATCAAGTGAATGACGAATATCAAACAAAATATGAAAAGTTGATGCCCTACAAGCAACACATTGAGGCTCTAAAATAGTTCTTTGTCAATATAAATTTTGATCAAATTCCAAGGGTTGAGAGCAAAGCTGCGGACGCTATGGCCACAATCGCTTCCTTACTAAAATTGCCTGAGAAACGTGTTTGTTATGAGTTTATGGTGGAACAAGTATCTTGTCCTTCCCATAATAATCTAGAAACTGCTACTATCTGTCATATAGAAACCATTGAAACCTCCATCTATGAAAAGACCTATGCTTATCTGAAAGACGATATCCTTCCTCCTGACCTTTCCAGGAATCAAAAATGAAACTTTATCCGCCAATCCGCATGACATACCTTAATCGCAAACATACTTTACCATCAAGGTCTTGATGGTACTTTACTTCGATGTCTAGAACATGACGAATCTGAAATGACCCTATGAGAGGTTCATGAGGGTATTTGTGGCACTCATTCGAGTGGGATAACTCTAGCCAAGAAACTCCTCCGGTTGGGATATTATTGGCCTTGCATGGAAAAAGAATCATATCAGTTTGTTAAGAAATGTCAAAAATGTCAGATTCACAGTAATCTGATTCATGCGCTAGCACAAGAACTGCATCCTTTTACATCAACATGGCCTTTTTGTCAATGGGGCCTAGATATGGTAGGCAAAATAAATCCATCTTCATCTAATGGACACAAGTTCATTATCACTGCTACAGAATACTTCATAAAGTGGATAGAGGTAGTACCTCTTACAACCATCACTGGAAAACAAATCTCCTCATTTATCTTGAATTACATTATCTGTCGGTATTGAATCCCTCAATCCATTATCATTGATAATGGATGACCGTTCAAGAATCAAGATGTCCAAGAGTTATGTGAAAAGTTTCATATCCAACATCGCTTTTCAACACCATACTATCCTCAAGGGAATGTCCAAGTAGAGGCCTCAAACAAAACCATACTCAAAATTCTCAAAAAGACGGTTAATGATGTTGGACGTGATTGGCATGTTCAACTCAATCCTGCACTATGGGCCTATAGAACAAGTATCAGAACACCAACAGGTGCCACACCATATGCTTTGGTATATGGATCAAAGGCTATTTTTCCCATTAAAGTTGAAATTCCATCCCTTCGTGTATCACTCAGAGGAATAATTTTCGATGAAGACTATAGGGTATCTAGGCTATAGGAACTAGAATTGTTAGATGAAAATCATCAACAAGCTGTTAATCATCTAACAACTTATCAACAAAGAATGTCAAGAAGTTACAACCACAGGGTAAAACTGAGGGTCTTTCAGGTTGGTGACTTGGTACTAAAGGAATACCCTAGGAATCAGCAGGATAGGGAAAAGAAAGGGAAATTTGAGCCTAACTAGCTAGGTCCTTTTGTTGTCATATCAGTACATGGATCAGGGGCATATCAGCTATCAACATCAAAAGGGGATCTATTTGATGAACTTATCAACAGTATCCATCTCAGAAGGTTCTATACTTAACTCTCCTAGTGCACGGGTTAAACTTCTGAAATAGTTTCCTTGATGAAAACCTGGCAATCAGGCATCTTGGTAACACAAAAATACAAAAAAAAATATAGAAAATACAAAAAAAAGGAAAAAAAGAAGAAGAGAAAAATGAGAAAAATACACAAAAACAGAGAGTGTAATCAAAGCATATGGGGAAAACCTGGAAACAGGCATCGTATGTGATTCTATGATTATCTTTCCCATCCATTTTGATACATATCAGGATCAATTGTTTGTTAGTTAGTACCGTTCCATATCATGTCAGTCATCTTGCCATCATTGCATCCATATCAAAATCATTTCGCATAGTCAAGTTTCCCTCTAAAGCTTGGGGGAAACATCTAGATATCATTGGGGGCAACAACACTTCGATTTCACCAAAAGACGAAAAATAGTATGGCAAAAAACAATAACAAAGATCAAAGTGCGACATCAATCATCATCAGGAAGGCATTCAAACATCAATATCATATCGAAAAATCCCAAAAAAGACATGTCAAATACGTTAGTCTTAAAATTTAAAATCCAAAAACATAGGTCTCAGTCAGTCGAACTACGTGGTCTCTGCGTGTGTAACGTAGGCAAGGCTAATCTTTGATCAGCCCCCGATACCCCTAGGATTAGTTAGTAGGTTAGGTCTTTTTCGTCAAAAGTCTCAAAAAATCCAAAAACATGTCAAAAATCAGGATGGATGATCTAAAAATCTGAAAAATGAATGAAACACACTAAATGAAAATGGATAAATTATATTTTGATTATCATTTCTTTGGAGTAACTCAATGATGTATTTAAACTAGATATACAAGGAAAAATAATGATGTTTTATTATCTACTGTCTGTATGTCAATCATTTAAATGTATGAATTGTCGTGGGATGTGCTATGCAAATGTATCACCGATGACATTCAAAATTCACACATTCAAATGATTAATCACTGTCTGTTTACGCAATAAACACTCAGGTCATCTCGGTTCAATTATACCTGGATGCTTGTGTTCACTTGCAATATCAAAAATCATGAAAGAAGTACTCAGGTCGTTATTGGTCTAACCAAATCATTAACGCTTGTACTCACTTTCAACATCCAATAAAACTCTATGATGATACAAAAAGCACAAAAGTATTGTTAAAATGACAATCGTTTTGCATATAGTTGCATGTTAAAATTAGATTGCATTCATCATGATTCATTATCTGCAGAGTATTTGTTGCATAAAGCGTTCCAAATAAATGATTATCTAATCTACAAAAAAGACTGAGTATACTTGACATAAATCTAAAAATCATCAAAAACATATAGCATCATCATTTCATCATTCATACATTTTATCATACATCATAAATTCTACCATCAGTACATCAGGTTCATTTTACCATAAAACATTCATTACATTATCATTTATCCAACATCATATGCATAAATTATTTACCATCCATACATTGCCCTTTCATTATAAGATCATCATTTATCATCATCACATTTGAAAAATAACAAAAGAATTTATCCATCCATTCATACATTTTGATCACATTCATACACATCATCACATTTAGAGATATTCCATACATCACATCATATATCCATATATCATGTATTCTACACATACATTCATCATTACATCATTGCATTAAAATAAAACATCATTCATAGACATCATCACATTTAGAATAAACTCATCACATAAAGCATATAATAAAAGCATCCATCACATAGAAATCATTAAACCATCATCATATCATATCATATCAAATGCATCTCATATATATATCATCCAGTGTCAAGTATATAATGAAGTCTAAAAATACATCATAAAATACATCAATGAGGATCATCAATAGCCTCTATGATCTGCTATTGCCAGAGTGTGAGGGTCTAACAGGACCTGTACCACCACCACCCCTGGAAGGACCAGGCTCTCTGGGATCTCTGCGTGGAGGCTGTGTAACCCCCTCGCTCACTGTCTGTGTGTGTGTCCGCCCAGATCTCGACGGACCATAACTCACTCTCCGCTCGGTAGGAACTGCATCATGGTATCGGCCCCGATAGAACTTTGCCTCTTGGCCTACCCGTAAAACCTCTCTCATGTAATCCCCTATGGAGGTGCCATCGGCCACTCTTTGGAGAGTCTTTGCTATCTCCTGTGCCCTCTTGGTAATCTACCGTGCACTATCTCTCTTGGTTGTTAGAGTGGCCACCTGTGTCTGTATCGCGGCCAACTGTCCCTGCATCTGTGATAAAGCCTGTGCATGAGCCTGTACCTGGGCCTGCATCTAGGTCCGAGTCTGCATGAGCATACCCCTAGCCTGTACCAACTGCCCCTATAGTGTCTGAACCTGTGTCTGCAAGCCTGTGATCTATCTCTGATAATCTATAGGTGGCACTGTCACTGCTCACCTCTTGCGAGGCCTACTAGATGATGGACCACTGCTAATGGCTAGTCCTGGCCCTCCACTACCACCATCACTGTCACCACTGCTGCTGCTATCCTCACTATCACTCTTTGAGCTATCATCTATTGGGATATCACCCTCACCCCCGACAACATCCTCTGGCACATCCTCCTCTACCGGTAGTGGTACTGGCTCATCAGGAATGGTAATGCGAGGATGTGGAACCAAGGCCAAAAATGTTGCGTACTCCTCTGTCATAGGTGCCTCTGCAATATCCTTCCACATATCCCAGGGTGATGGCTGCAGTGCCCTATACCCCTATACTACAACATCATAAGATAGTGTGGGACCCCAATCAGGAATATCCATCCGTCGCTGTGCATAATGGGTTACCCCCTGTGGCATACACTGAACAATGCCATACTGTCTGTATACCCAACGAAGCAAAAATCTCTCTATCACAAATGGAGTCTGACCAATGAGGTACATAGAATCACAAAGGAAGCCCAACACCGTACCATCCTCATCCCACTCCTCACAGTCAAGGTATGGGCGCCATGTAATTGTCCCAGTATCATCAAAAACCCGCCTCTAGTGCTCTAACTTGCCCATCCGGGCCTGTGTAAATCGACCTTTGTATCTAAACACATATGGTTTGCTGGCTGGTCTATCTGCCAATGGAAATGGCTGAGCAATGGAAAAATGCTCCCAAACCCACACCTATAATATGGTCGTCCCTGCGGATATACTACATGCACCTAGGTACACAACGGAATGAAGATCATGGTAAAGATGTGCCAACATGCACATCCCCCACGCATATCTGGTACCATGTACCATCATGCTTTTCAGTGTCCTGCCCCAGCCAATAAGGAATCCCTTTGACCTGCGATCAAGGCAACGGAAACCTCCAATGAATCCAGCTAGCACTGCTGGTAGTGTCGCATAAGAATCCGTGATCCTCCACCATGGAATGCTTGGATCCTCAATGTCCTGATCCTGAAACACTCTGCGAAGAGCATCCCTGCTACTTGTCCCATGGGAATCATAAGTGATGATCTCCCCCATGAACGGAATGCGCAAGATACGCCACACATCCTCAGGTGTGACCGCAATCTCTCCAGTGGGTAAGTGAAAGGTGTTGTGGTCTCTATGCCACCTCTCAGCCAATACAGTCAACAGACCCCAATTAATCCTAATCTGGGGCATATCAAGCAAACTAGAAAGGCCACATTGGCCTATCAATTGAACCTCATCTGGTATTAGATGAGGAATCAAGTCTGTCGTCTGTGGAAACCTCTCTCGAATTTGGAGAGTACCCAAATCCTCCTATCATCATAACGAAAAAATCCACAATCAGTGAACTATGTCAAGAAATCAAAAGTCATTCTACTATCAAATCTATCACAAAATGGTATGAATTTTCGATCAAAATTCATAGGCAAACATCAAACCTCACCTATCATGAGGTTCATCAAAACATTATCTAGATCTCGCCTATCATGAGATTTATCAGATATTGAATCATTTCCTTGCCTATCATGAAGATCATCATAAATAAGATTTCTTCTCGCCTATCATGAGAGTTAGTCTTATTTAAATCATCAAATCCAACATCAATAATTTGGATTATCAATCATACCAATTCAAAGAATGGACACGATCAAAATTGGCAAAATCAGGGTTCACTAAGTCAAAATCTTCATTTTTAACCTGAAGCACTAAAACAGGCTTCCAAAGTGCTAAAATCCAAAAGTGCTACTTTATTAGCCAAAAGCGCTAGAAAACTCAAAGCACTATTTTACCGTATCAAAGCGCTAAAACAGTCAGTCGAAGCGCTACTTTACCAGAAGCGCTAGAATAGACACTGAAAGCGCTAATCAACCGACCCAAAGCGCTAGATTTCCCAAAGCTAATAGTTTGCATCATAGCGCTAAAATTCGATTCCTAAGCGCTATTTGACCAAAAGCGCTACATTACTGACCGAAAGCGCTAGAGTTTTTAATGCAAGTGCTAAAACTCAAAGCGCTAAAATACCTACTGGAAGCGCTACACCAGAGTGTAAGCGCTACAACGCGGCTTGAAAGTGCTAAAACTAACCTAGACACGCCTAACACCTAAAAGCATAAAAAACAAAAAGTCACGAAGTACGAGGAGGTCAAGGGGTACATACCAGAAGTCCATACATAGGCGGCAGTCGGTGGTGTTGAACGCGCTCGAATCGATGAGTGTGGTAGGGTATAGGCATCTTGCTCCAGCTGGCAAAAAATTCTCTATCACAAAGGTTTTTTTAATTCAAAAAGCACAAATGACTTTGAAAATGACATTTTGCACTATTTATAAATTTTGAAAAGGTATTTTTGGTGGATTTTATTAACATTTTGATTAATTTTATCCATGAAATTAATTAAAATTCATCTGAGGGCTCTATTTCTTCATCATTTTATCGGGAGATAAATTATTTTATTATCGTATCATCATAAAATTGTCAGAAAATCATCACAATTTTGAAAATTTCTAAATATCATCACATCATAATTTATCTCCCGAGGGGGCATATTATCATCAATCATCTGAAAATCAATGTCTGGGGCATGTCTGGGGCATATGGAATTATTTTTTTAAAATTATCGATCCTGGTAGTAGCAGCAAAATTTTCTTCAAAGCAATGCGTAAACACATCACTTCGAAGAGGGGAAAAATGTATACACCTAAAATTGGTCTAGAGCATCCTATTAATTAAATACACATTATTTGATTAATTATTCTAATTTCCTCTACTATTTAAATAAATAGAAATATTTATTTATATAGTTCACATTTAAATTCATCTTAATTAAATAAACAAAATTAAATACTTTGTTCGATTTAATTATCAAATCCCTATTTTATTCTATCACATCAATCTCAAATTAATTAAATAAAGATCAAACACTTTATTGATTAATTACCGTATTCTTTTGTTTAATTTAATAAACAACTATCCTATAGTTTGTTTTATTAAATTATTTATCTCCCTTTTCTAATTTAAATAAATCAAAAATATTTGAATTAGAGCATAAGGAATATTCCAATCTACATTTCCGCAAAAATGAATTAGATTTCCTATGTCTAAATCTATGTGTAAATTTGTCACAATTAATGCTTTGAAACTTCACGAGAAGTTTTGGAGACAAATTGGAGACAAATTTGGAATTTGATCTCTCAATCCTCTTCCATCAATCTTTCCTCTTCTCTTGCCTGGTGTTTTCATGGGTAGAGACAATCTCCATTTTTCTCTCAATCTCCTCCATCTCTCACCATTCAATTCTCCAGATTGTATCCAAGCCTCTCAAAGCTTTCCCTGTGCATTTCTACAGCCGCAAAATCTATAAATACAACCTCATTTAACCAAGAAAAGGATCCAAATAATCAAGTTTATGCACCCTTACTCTGCAGGAATCCAGGCATCAAGTATCAAGCATCAAACATTCACACATCCAAAATCAAGCAATCAAGTTTTCAACAATGGCTGCTTCTTGTAGCTGCAATTATCTGTTTCATATATGCTAGTTTACATTGTTTATCATCTAGTATTGCATTAGTATCATCTCGTTCTTCAGATAGTCATTTTAACAGTCTTATTTGCTTAAACAATCTAAGAGCAATCAGGATTTAATAAATCTTTGAGGATAGAGAGCAATATGATGCTTTTGATAGATATTTCCTTTGAATTGATTCATTTAACTTGTCTATTGATATAATGTTTTATTAAGAAGTGTCTTTTGTGCTTATTCACATATTTCACGCTTACAGATTGTACTGAAACTAAAGAGGGGTTGGTGCTCCTTGAAATTGGTGTTTCTAAATAAGGGGTTGTTGCTCCTTGAGTGGGTGCTCTAAAATTTGCTTGTAAGGAACTATAAGCGGTGATTTGAAAAATATAAGCCAATATGGCAGCAATTTAGGAGTGGTTTTTGTACCCCAAGAGGGTTTTCCAATTGACAAATCATTTGTCTCTTGGTCTCTTTTATGATCTCTTTGCTTCATTATGATAATGTTGTAATGTTCATTGTATTGTTGTGATACTTCTCTTTTCAGTTCTTAATGGTTGCATTCAACTAATGAATGTACTTATCATTGAAATATTGAGAGCATAATCTATTTATGTTTTATTTTCTGGAAAAAGTTAAAAATGGTTTAAGACACTAATTCACCCCCCCTCTCAATGTCATTTTCACTCCAACAAGGCCCACCATAATGGATTTCGGTATTCAACCATGAGAGCAGAAGAGAGAGCTGATATCATGTATCAAAAGATTGAGCATGCATTCTTCCAGCCAACGAAGAAGGAGATGATTACTTTGCTTCCTTTTCATTTGCATAAGTATGTCATGGCACGGGAACCAAGAAGACCAAGGATGTACAATTTTATGTGTCTGGTAGTGGATGTGGTCCAAATTTTAGGAGGGGCAAGAAGGTCAATGTATGATCCTGATGAAATTGAGGAAGAACACTAAGAAAGGGACAGGAAAAATCAAATCAATGTAGATTTTCAAGGATTTGTGAAGTGAGTAAGAGAGATATGGGAGCAACCTCATCTAAAAAAATTTGAACTAGATTTTGATATACCATTTAGGGAGCTTGGTTTTCATGGAGTTCCTTCCAAAGCCTCTACTTTTATTGTTCCTATGGTAAGTTGTTTGGTAGAGTTGGTGGAATTACCTTTTTTAGTAATCACTATCAGTGAGATTGAGATTGTTAATCAATTAGGCACTAATTGCCTATAGCAATGAAAGAGTCTGAAAAGGCAGAGAGAGCTACATTGGTGACATGGGAGAAACTTAATCTTTCAAAAACAAAGGCAATTAGGCTGGTAGACTTGTGGATCAGGGAAAAATTTTGTGGAAGAGGAAGAAAGATGACTGGAACTTTGGAGGCCCACCATAATGGATTTTAGTATTCAACCATGAGAGAAAAAGAGAAAGCTGATATCATGTATCAAAATATTAAGCATGCATTCTTCCAGCTAGTGGAGAAGGAGATGATTGCTTTGCTTCATTTTCATTTGCATAACCATATCATGGCATGAGAACCAAGAAGATCAAGGATGTCTAGTTTTATGTGGAGGTAATGGATGTGGTCCAAAATTTAGGAGGGGCAAGAAGGTCAATTTATGATCCCGATGAAATTGAGGAAGAACAACGAGAGAGGGACAAGAAAAATAAAATCAATACAGAGTTTCAAGGATTTGTCAAGCGATTAAGAGAGCTATGGGAGCATCCAGATCTAAAATATTTTGAACTAGAGTTTGATATAGCATTTAAAGAGCTTGGTTTTCATGGAGTTCTTTTCAAAGCCTCTTCTTTTATTGTTCCTATGGTAAACTATTTGGTAGAGTTGGTGGAATTACCTTTCTTAGTATTCATTATTAGTGAGATTGAGATTGTTAACCTTGAGAGAGTAGGACTTGGGCAAAATGAATTTGATATGGATATTGTTTTCAAAGACTTCAAGCAAGATGTACTCTGCATTGACACCATTCCTCAATCTTCGCTTGATGGCATCAAGGAATGGCTGAACTTCATGGATATAAAGTATTATGAAAGTAGAATGAACTTGAACTGGCGGCCAATTTTGAAGACTATTATTGATGATCCATATAAATTTATTGAAGATGGTGGTTGGAATTTTTTTAATATGGAAGCTAGTGATTTTGATTATGATAACTCAGAAGAGTCAAATCAAGGATATGAACGCTCTGATGTAGAAGAGGAATCAGAATTAGATGAGGAAGGTTCAAAAGATGAATCTCTTATGGAGTCAGATGAGGATGACGAAGAAGAAGAATATTCTGAAGAGGAGGAAGGTAAAACATGGGATGAATTAGAAGTCAAAGCTAGAAATGCTGATAAGGAAAAAGGAGACGAGTCTGACAATGAAGAGGAAAGGCGGCGATGAAAGGTAGTCTCGGGCACCTGATATTAGATTCCAGAGGAATACCTGCCAAGAGGCATAAATTTAGATGAATTGAGTTCATCTACATCCTTCTACTATTTATTCATTCACATAAATGGTTTAGTTGTTTATACAAATGATGCATATATGTTAACTTGATCAGTGTTGTTATTTCGATAGTTTGACTTCTATAACAACTAATCATTGGGCCATTATGTGTGGGAGGACGTTTGTGTTTTTAGTTATGCTTTTTTTGGATAGCTCTACTGGGTGTTAATGACATTCCATTTATCTTTTGAATGTTAAGAAGTCTAGTATTACTTGATTCTCTATGTTAATCAGATCAGGTTGTAGTATTTTAGTACTGATTTCTTTATTTATGGAGTTTTTTAACTTGGAAGACAGGAATTTACTGCCTTTTTTAAAAATTAGATGGACAAATGAAGTGGTTGGTTAGCTATGCCAAGTGATGTAGACTACAAGGATGTGTTAGATCTATAGGATGCCTACCAAGATGCATCAAAACATTCTTACATGTTAAAAGAATGGCAGCATCATGAGGAAGGATGGCAAAGATGCATGTGGATCACTTAATAGACTGGAAACATGAATTCAAGGAAGCACTCCTTGAGATACCATGTTTGAGAGAAAAGAAGATAAATCAAATCAACATGGGACTAAGTTACTCAAATGATACAACTCATAACTTAAATGACGACACTTAAGAGATATTAAAAGACCATGGTCATTAATTAAAAGGTGCAATGAAAATAAGGCATGAATGTCACCCACTACCCTTTAAGGCAAACAATATTTTTTTTCCTCAACATGAAATAATGGGACAATTGAGTGGGATCTAGGGCCAACAGAGAAGCACTTTAGAACTCATCTTATGCATCAATAAACAACTCAACACAAGAAATGCAAATTGACATATTAACACAACAATATCCAACTAATTTATTGAAATTCAACTATTGATACCTTGTTCTCCATCCAGATTACAAAATCATACCACTTTTTGCTTTGTAACTTTTCCTTTTCAAATTGATTTGGACGCTAACCATATTTCTCCTCCTGTCAAAACATGACACATGGACTAGTTAAACTAATTAATATGCAATCATTTAATTTTTCCTAGGAAATAAAAAAAATATCATTTAACATATTAAATATACTTACAAATGTATAGATCAAGGCATGCAAACCTTTTTGGCCATAGTGATGCATGGCACAAAGTTTTTGAAGAATACCCTTGGAGGCCTTGTCCTGAAACATATACTAATTCAATTTAACTATGCACAAATAAAATTTAAAAACCGTTTAATAAATTTGATATAATCTTATGAGAAAATTCAAGTACCTGCGTACTCTCCTCACCGGACTTCCTCTGTGCATCAGACTTATCATATTCTTTTTTCCATACTTTGACACTTACATCAATTGGCCTTTTTTTGAGCCTTAGCTCAAGAGGGATTTTTTTATCTTCTTTGTTTGGCTGCACTGAAATCTCTTGCAATTTTGAGATATTCGTAGCTTTACCTTCTTCATAGACCAACCTATACCAAATTCAGTCTCCATGTCATTGATAATTTCTTTTTGCAGGTGTATGGGTATCTTTGAGAATGAAAAATGTAAATGGTATTTGAACCGTTGAAGGCATGATTCCTTCAACCTATTCACAAAGTCTTTTCCAACATTTGTCATTTAGACTTTCCCTTAAACCACATCATATTATATCTTGGTATTGTAGCTACCAATGCAAGATGGAAAACTTGGCGTGGTGGAAGAAGTTTGTGTCCTAGGAGTGGCTAGGACAGTGGAAGTCTCTGCTCCTTGTTCTACATTCCTAGAGTTTATTGTTATTGATTTCCTCCTGGATCTTTTTCATGATCCAGGACTACTTGGGGAATCAATTGATTCCCTTTGACATGATTGATTTGGTTGCAATGTTTGAAGGGCTTCACTAGATCATTTTTCTATGTATCTGGCAAGAATTTTCCAATCCACAAAATCCAATTTGTTCACTGCCTCTACCCCCAATATGGAAGCCAATGCCTCTTTATCTTTTTCAGTCTCATGTCTCTCTCTCTCTCTCTATATATATATATAATAAATTTATTCTTTTAAATTTAAAAATTAAAAACTAAAAACTAAAAATGAAAGAAACAATGGAAACATTTACAAATCTATAAACTCACAATGAATTACCTCATTGTGGCCAGAGTCTGCTCCATTTTTTCTCTTCCCTCTATTGCTTGACATTTTGAGGTGACTTAGGGCAAATTATTTTTGTCCAGTCTATGGAGACAAACGAAGTACACACTGTCAAGTATGAAAGTTTTCGTCTAGTTTGTGGTATGAAAGTTTTACCTTGAATGAATCTCTTTATGGATTTAAATTCCTATGAATCAATTGCTTGCACGCTTGTATAGAATATAAATATATTTGAAATATTATAAATATATGCAAAATAAAACAAATGTATTGTAAAAAAATCAACGCTTGCACACCTGTATAGAATGACAATCTTTGGGGGATAAAAAGGATGCAAAGTGTGGTTTTATTGAGAGTTAACACAGATAGGTCCCATGCTCGAGTCACATCCGTTGATTAGAAATAAAATGAATGTGTGTGCACAATCAATCTGAAACCACAAGCTCATTGTTTTGTAAAAGAATAAGTGAAAATTAGTAATAGATAATTCAAGCCTAGAGGTCTCACAAATTTGAAGAAATGATATATTATTCATCTGTCATCTCAAAAGCCCCATCTCCTCATATTGTCTCGACCAACCTCTAATCCCACGGGACCTGGTTGCAGTGGGGCGAATGTAGTTTAATGACTTGTCTTGAAAGCACTTGACTACTTTTTTAGGAAGGAAGTGAGACAGTTGTCTTCAGAGAAAGGTATGGAAGGAAGGTCTGAGAAATTGAATCGAAAACCAAAAGCTTGGGATGGGAATGATAAGCAAATCGAGGCATTGGGGTTTCAAAAATGCGTTCACTACTCTCGGATGCGGAGGAAATAATGCAATGTCTACAATTTTACCCTCCGCATTTGCAACCACATTAGACTTGAATGATTCGCATGTAAACAAAACAATAGTCACAACCCTTTCTTCACAATCCTCTCAATTTAATCCAAACAAAAATATTTTTGGTAACGAAAAAAATAAATTGTAACCTTACCTATGGTGTCGCAAACTAAATTGAATTTCTGATGTACTTGCTTGTAGCCCTCCTTTGCACCATTTTCCCCTTTTTTTTCTCCTCTCTTCCTTTGTGTGGCATTTATCTCCTGTCATCTCTTCCTTGATGCAAGAAGTTTTAAATTTTTGTTCTTGATTCAATAGTCGATGCTATAGACGTTGTCATTAACGTTGACTTTAGCGTCGCCTTTCAACCCTAAATGTAATCTGTTTGGGGTGCAAAAGGTGGCGTAAAGTGCGCCTAATTTAGCACCTCCTTTCAACCCTAAATGTAATATGTTTGGGGTGCAAAAGGCGACACAAAGTGTGCCTAATTTAGCGCCTCCTTTCAGCCCTAAATGTAATCTATTTAGGGTGCAAAAGGCGGTGCAAAGTGTGCCTAATTTAGCACCTAGTAGTGTAAAATGATGTATTTTTCTTGGAAGTTGATAAATAAATTGATCCTAAATTGACTTCATCTTCATATGTTCCAAGGGAGCAATCATGGTTCCCTATTTTATCTATTCCTTATCTCATGTCAATTTTGTGGGTGCAAAAATAAGAGAGGTTAGATTTGTGAACTCAGAAATGACCCCTATACAACTATATGAGTCATCTAAAGTGTGAAATATTTCAAATTGCATGTTACAAATTTGTATAAAAAGACAAACCCTAATTCATTACTATCATCTTAGATATACGAATTTTTGGGGAATTATGAAAAATCATCTATGAGAACTAAATCATTATCATGTGACATTGACATTGCATCAACAACCTATGTGTGTTGCATGCTTCCTAGAGAGATTTGAGCTCTATTTGTCAACATTTCGCGCGTAAAATTTTTGTGAAGAGCAAAATGTTGCAATGTCCTATTTTGTTTTCCATAGTGTGTCTTAATGAAAAGAAAGCATATTAACAAGATAATTTTATGTGACTATTGTCATTATTGTGTATTACAGGATCTAGAGGAGGCCATGGAGAGAGGACGTGGATGGTGTAGATCTACTAAATCTCAGAGAGGAAAGTGGGTGGAAATAGATATGAAAATGAAATTTGCAGATACAATAGAGGTAAGAAGAGAAAGCAACCTCAACCAAAGGAGGAAGGTTTTTATGAATTCACAAATGCTACAACATAGAGGAGATAGAGTCATTTTTTTGTCCATGAGGCCTTTGAGGTCAAGGGAAAAGTTTGAAAATTAGGATGGCCAAAACATGATATCAATATGTCAAATATATGACTAAAGTGAGGTTTTGTGTTGGATAGCATATTCATTGAAATGATATAATTGGTGTACTAAACATTATTTACTATGTTATGTATTATAGGGGCGACACGAGGCCATGGCAACAGATCATGTCATATCAAATGAGGACACAACGGATGAAGCGGGACATTAGGTACTCAAATTTTGACTTAACTAAGGAAAAAATGATTTGATGGCATTTTTTGATATGTCCATATTTTTTAGTAATATTATTGAAATTTATAATGTATTGTCCAGTCTTGACATAAATTAATGCATGTTGTTGATTATTTTAGATGGAGATTGGAGCAAATGCAGAGCCTGAGTGTTCAATTAGTAAAAGAAGAAGATATGTACGTGGACGTGGACCTAAAACTGTTAAATCACATAGAAGACAGTGAGTGGAAGAGGATATGAGAATGGATCTTGTAGACACAACAAATGATTGCACTAAATAAGAGGTTGGTCAAGACTATAGTACATGGGATGAATACTTTGAGAAAATTGTTGTAAGTGGATGTTCTATATGTCATGGAAAGAAATAATTCAAATGAGAAATTGTACAAAGACATTACATATATGATGAGCTTCCAGACGGTAGTATGCCTTCTACAATCAATTCAAATCCAATAGGAATTGTGGTAAGGAATTTTCCAATTTGATATAAATAACATGTATACTTCGTTAAACATTGTTTTATATTATTTAAATAACTAATTTTTTTCTTAATGGATACTTGCAGGATAAAGTTCTTTGTTAAAAGTTTCCTGGATCACCGACTTCCAACCTAGAGTGCAATGATCATTTATCAGATGATACATCTAACAAAAATATGTGCCAATATACCAGCTCAAAAGATGAGGAATTGATGAAAACAAATCACATAACAAGAACTGGTTTAATGATTCATAATTTGCTTAAAGATAGGGGGAAGGTGGACTACATACCCTATGAGAATGAATGTGATGGAGATGATGACTTGCCCTTGAGTTTCAAATCAATTTACAAAGAGACATTTGATTGTTGACTATATTGCACTTGGCCTAGTGATCAACAACTACTTAGAGTGTACGAGGTGTTTCAATTTTGGGGATACAACTACATGATACGACCCTCCAATATTCATGGAGTGAATCAAGGCCTCTTTATTGTCCAAAATGTACATGTGGGATCTAAACATAGAAACAATTCAGAAAAAACCACTAGGAGATTAATGCCATATTATGGTCCATCATATTACAGTGGTGAATGGAGAAGGCTAGCAAAATATAAGCCTAGCATGTCAACATATGGTCTAAATTTGAATATTCATACACATCGTCTCCAATTGGAAAGTGGAAAAGAAATTAATAGAGGTAATCTTATGTATATAGATGGATGTGCATACACACAAAAATATTGCAAGATTTATAAATAGTAGTAAGGGAAGGGACCCTACTGTAAGACCGAATTGTCAATTTGTTGAGGTTATAAATGATAAAGATGGAGATATGGAAAGAGATGTTGATAGATTGATAATGGTTGAGGCTATTATGGACCTTACCATTGGGGATGAGTTATTGATTGATTACCCCTTCTTAAAATGCACTCCTGCGTGAAAGAAAAGGGAAGAACAAGGTCTCCCTAAGGATGTTCATAAGGGTAGAAAACCAAAGAATAATAAATGAGTGTGGACTGATGTTTTATAAACTATGTTGTCAAAATTGGGTTTTATTTAAATTATTGTATAAAAAAGGCAGTTTATAAAATAATGTTCCATTATTCAGTTGATGTATATATGTTCATATAATTATATATATATAATTATATATATATATATATATATATATATATATATATATATATTTAAGCCATATTTGATTATATTTCTGTGAAATTGATACATTTATGATTTATCCAATTGTTGCCAAACATTAAATAATGCTTGTGTTTGTTGATAGGTAGAAGATGTAGATGAAACACATACTAATACCCAAGATCCAACTGGGTTATTAAGATTTGGACGGGATGATCCAAACCATCCTTTAAACCATACCAAGGCGAAAAGAGCAAGATTGAAGAAAATACTACCACCTAAGAAATTTTAAGAGCTAATGAGATCTGCATACACCGATTACATGCTACCTAGCCTTAATAATGATGATCATGGTAGTGAAAATGTAGTGCATGAAGAAGGATTGAATGAAATGCTTACAAATTTCTTTGGGGATGGAAACAATGATGACAATAATGATCATATGGTTGATAGTAACGATGATAGCAGGGGTAATTACCACCAATGTAATGTTGATGATAACAACCTGAACGACCCCATCAAGCAAGCATAGAAGACACCTGTGTTCAAATCGGGTGCAAGTAGAACCTCAAAACTGGCATGCACATTAATATTATTAGAAATCAAGTCACTATTTTGTTGGTCAAACAAGATTCACTACCCTACTGAAGTGAGTTGAAATCTATTTCTTACTTTGCATTATCAATTGGTGTACATAGTTCATAAACATTCATCAACTCTATTTATATTTCTTTAAGGGGGTTTTAAAACCATATATTGTATATAAACAGTCCTAACTTATAGATTGACATATCAAACATGTTCATCATAAGTCAAACGTTTAATTGATTTAATCTCTGGCAATCTTACAGGGCACTAAAAACTAAAATATTCCCTAAAGAGAATGTGTTGCCATCAACTTGCAGAGAGACACATTTGTTGTTGGTTAAGTTGGGGATTGAATATAAGTGAATTAATTCATGTAAAAATGATTGCATTTTATACAAAGATGAATATAAAAGCAAGGTAGAATGCCCTATATGCAAAAAAAAGAGATATCGTACAAATGTACAAGGTCCTATAGTTCCAAAGAAGGTTTTACGTCACATACCAATTATACATAGACTTCAACGAATGTTTTGTTGCAAGTCACTTACACAATTGATGGAATGGCATGCAAAGAACAGGAGTAAAGATGGATTCATGCGAATTTTGACCGACTCCAAAGCAATGAAACACATAGAGGAAAAATGGCCAAGAAAATTCAAAGATGAATCTCGTAGTATCAGGTTTGGTCTTGCAATGGATGGAGTGTGCCCAATCTCTTTCTTGAGCTCAAATTATAGTGTTTGGCCGGTCGGATTGATAGTATACACTATTCCCCCATGGATGAGTGTTAGAAAGGAGCACCTTATGCTAACTCTCATTGTTCCAGGAAAACATCAAGTTAAAAACATGGATGTTTATCTTGCACCTTTTATTGATGAGATGCAACTGCTATGGAAAGGAATAAGAACGTATGACATATCATGTCCTCCATCAAATAGGTCCTTCAAGTTGTATGGTGTGCTATGTTGGACTATTCATGATTTCCCAGGACTTGGTGTTTGTTCTGGTAAGATAAAATATTTACGTATTTACACTCATAATTTATTTTCATCCCAACTTTCATACTTAGTTTAATACTATTTTTTTCATGTTATTAACATTACTTGTTGAATTGCAGGGCTTCAAACAAAGGAGATATTTGCATGTCTAAGATGTGCATAACAATTTCAAGGGTGGTATTCTAAAGATCTACATAAATTTATTTATGCAAACAACAGGGTTTTTCTACCACTAGATCATAGGTTTAGAAATCGCCTAAAGAATCAATTTGATGGAAAAGTTGAAACTAGAGGCCCTCCCATGATTATGTGTCTAGGTGATTGGCTTAAGAAGTATGAAGATACTTAATTGAAAGCTTGGGAGGATTTTTTTGATCGGGGTGAATCAATTTAAGAACCAAAACAAGTTGTAGTTAATATTCCAAAAGGAATGAAAAGGAAATCCATATTTTATGAGCTGCCTTACTCGAAGGATCTATTAATACCTCACCTATTAGATCCTATGCACATCTTCAAAAATGTCCCAGATTCTATATTTTGACATATATCAGGCAAAGAGAAGGATACCTTGTCTTCGAGGAGAGATATTGTTCTTTCACATACCAAATTTGATAGAAAACATTTGTGGCCAAACATGGAAAATGAAACATATGCAGAAGCTCCATGGATTTAAAAAAAAAAAGAGCTAGACCAACTAAAAAATGTCATTTGTTCAATAAGGACACCTATTGGCTATGGGTCATCATTGGCTAAAGCGTTTACAGTTGATGGACATATCACAAGATTTTCATAATTTTATGAAGGTTTTATATATCATCATTTAACATTTTTTTGGTAACATTGATTAAGT
The DNA here is from genome assembly GCA_007115665.2 of Sequoiadendron giganteum. Classification (NCBI taxonomy): domain Eukaryota; kingdom Viridiplantae; phylum Streptophyta; class Pinopsida; order Cupressales; family Cupressaceae; genus Sequoiadendron; species Sequoiadendron giganteum. The sequence goes on from CM021106.1 coordinate 53,747,287, forward strand.
ACTAAATATATTTTGATATTTTGTTGTGTGAGAAAAAATTACTAATGACCTTTTCATAAATGTGTTTGATAGCATATCATGCCATTGTAAATTAGGAGGATTCATGTCTTACAGGTGACTTAAGGAATGCCATAAGTCGATTGTTAGCATTTACAAGGTTTGTGGTTATATGAAATGTTCATGTGTGAGAGACATAAAGATATTATATTGCATTTTAATTTTTGACTAAAGGTTCATACTAATTTACTATTCTTATATTAGGTAGGTGACCTCCAAGGAGATCCACGAATGTGAAGTGCCAAAGTGGAAGAAGGAAATTGCAGAAATTGTATGTGTATTTGAGAAGGAGCTCCCTACAAGTTTCATGGACCTACAAGTCCATTTACTTATACACCTAGTCGATGACAGTGAATTGGTGGGTGTCGTATCAACGAGGTGGATTTTTTTCTTTAAGAGGTATATGAAAACTCTAAAAAGATATGTTTGACAAAAGGCACATCTAGAGGGTTGCATGGCTGAAGGGTATGTATTGAATGAAGTAGTTTTCTTCCTATGTGAATTCCTTGGTAAGGATTTTGAAGATGGGCCATGCATCTGGGATGAAGAACAAGCATCAAATATTATTGATGGATAAAAACCACAATCTAATGGTGTTCAAGTAGAAATTAGTAAGTAAATTCATGATCAGTGTGGTTGTTTTTCTTACAATCATTAATTTACTCTATAATTTATTTGTCAAATTAACATAATGAAATTTGGAGTTTGAAATAAACATGTTGACATGTAATAGGTGTAGACAAAAGTGCTATAGTCAACAAGTTCATTTTGTACCACATGGACTTTATGAACACATGGATTGATCTATATGATAAAAAGAGAGAAGAAATGTTAGAAGCAAGGAGACAGTTTAAGAGATCGAACCCAAAGAATACTCCACTTCCCACTAATCTACTTGGGGAATGGGGCAAAGATTGCACACTAGAATGGGTTAATAAACAAATTCAAAATCAAATAGAAGATGCAAGTATAGATTCAAACATAATAGAAGATGAAATCAACATGTCTAGAGGATGTGAAAGAAAGGTACAATTAGAATTTTATAAAATGTCATTTCCTTATAGTTTTGACACTATTAACTATTTTAATATTCATCATTATATTGTTTTGTTGAAATAAATGGTCTTTCACAGGCGAGGAAATATCCAACAATGTGGGCATATGGTCGACATTATCGTGTAAAAAGTGTAGATTAAAGAGACGATCATTCAATTGTGGCATCATGGTTGAAGTCAAGAAATCCAGTCAATAAAGCTCAAAAGATAAGAATATAGTTGAAGGGAATTTACAATATGTTTGGAAAATAAAAGAAATTATTGAGTTGGATTACCGCTCTTTTAAATGTTGTATTTTTAAGTGTAGATGGTATGAAGCATTTGAGAGGACACAAAGACATGATACCCATAGTGGATTATTTTCTATAGATTCCTCATGCTTCCTACCAGAGGATAAGGAGCCTTATGTTCTACCAATTCATTGTGAGCAGGTATTTCTTTAACTCAAACAAGAAGCGGTAGTGATCATTAATCTATTAATTCATAGTTTATTGTGAATATATGCATGTGTTTATTAATCAATAAAATTGTTATAACATACGTCTAAGATATGTATGTCTTTCACGTGCAGGTATTTTTCTATGAAGATATTTTGGACCCGAAATGGATGTTTATCATACATTATGATCCAAGATTAAGGCATATATTTGACAAAACATTAGTGGATACTGAGCAAAAAAATGATGGCGAACACAATGAGAGAGAGGGATTAGAGAACATCGAAGAAATTGACATCCACAATGATGTTGAAGATGGTTATGTTCATGCACAAGAAGACAACAATCTAGAGTTAGATGATGTTATGGAAGACAACAATATGGATGGTATAGAAAATGATGATCCAAATACATCTGGTAACAATATAGATGGTCTATAGTCAAATTTCAATGATGATGAAGATGATGCAGGTCAAGATGAGGATGATGATAATTTTAAATAGAACATATGAACATTGACAATGATACACTAGATGACATTGTAGCAGACAATAATGTTAATGACCAGGACTTCTAAATTTTCAAAATTATTTGCAATCCATGTTTAAAAAAGGATGATTCTTATGGCCTAAACTTTGAAATGCTTCAGTAATATTAATTCAAGTGTTAAACTATAGAACTGCAACTCTCCATTTTGATGGTATATAACTTATTTATTAGAAATATTTTATTAACTATAGATTTAACTTGATATCTATCTCCCAATTTCTTTAAAATAATTGCTATAATGGCCTCTTCATGTACATTCAACAATATTGAACTAGCATACCTATATTTAGAAAAATCTATGTAAAATAAGCTGAGAGATATCCTTCCCAAGACCCTATTGTATTTATATCATGGAAATTTAATTTAATTTAACTTTAAACTTCATAATTTTTTTGAAAAATAAATCAAAATGAATATTGTATTGGCAGGGCTTACATTTTTTTCGAGGTGCCTATTTTAAATTTCATGATCAAACTTCATAATGAATTTTGCCTATTTACATGTTGCCTATTTTACATGTAGCCAACAATAATGTTAATGACCAAGACTTCTAAATTTTTAGAATTATTTGTAATCCATGTTTAAAAAAGGATGATTCTTATGGCCTAAACTTTGAAATGCTTCAATAATATTAATTCAAGTGTTAAACTATAGAACCACCACTCTCCATTTTGATGGTATATAACTTGTTTATTAGAAATATTTTATTAACTATAGATTTATCTTGATATGTATCTCCCAATTTCTTTAAAATAAGTGCTATAATGGTCTCTTCATGTACATTCAACAATATTGAATTAGCCAAATAGAGTCTAATGAGACTCTTATCCTTTTTTCCATTTTTTATGCCTTATTATGACATTCCAATAGGTTTTTATCTGGCTACTATAAAATTAAATCTCAAGCATCATATAAAATTAAATGGAATATGATCTGATGATGATGATTTCAAAATCGGGCCTTGGTTTCTTTGAACCAAAGGTAAAATCAAAGCATACATAAAAGTACAATAATGATGAAGTTTAATGAAATGATCTTTGATCAAGGTTTTCATTAATAATTCAGGTACAAAGTAAAATTGGAGAGACTACATACTCTGAAAACTTGCATTATCATTTAGATATGCTCATGAATCATACATTTGACAAAATTTACTAACTAGACTCAAAGCATGAGATAAGGACTTCTAACATATTCGCTCTATGTTTTCCAATTGCACCATTTGATTCTAGAATTCAACAAGAGAAATGCACTAATGGCCTTGAATTCCCTTTTATGGAAACAAGGGAGCAAAACAAGCTTCAAGCCAAGAGTACACATGTCACATCCCAATTGGACTGCTACAAGACACATTCCCATTGTAGTTATATTTACTTTTTCCATTGGAGAGAATACATATGAGACAAAGATCGTTAGCCTTTGCAGCAAGAAGAAACCCGTCCTTCAAAAGACACATGTTGGAAAGAATAATCTTCAAGTTATTGTCACTCATTTATTACATCGGGAAAAATGACAAAATGACAAGGTCAAAAAGTGAGTTAGCATCCCTGTCAGCACTCATATCATCAACAATTAACATTTATTTGTAATACTTTCTATCAAGAAACATATATTTGTTATACATTATTCTTTCAAAGGATAGACATGTGTTATACTTGACCAATCATATATATTTCCCTTTCTATACTTACAGGCCCAATTGATCAATAAATATTCTCTTCCATTGTTCATATTCAACATCAGATGGCCAATTGAAATCAATGATTTCATCCATCTTCTTCTTGTATGGAGAATATTTTATCATTACTGAATTGGATTCGTTATCAAAATCCTCCAAAAAGCTGATGATAAAAGACAATTTCCCCAAAGTGTTATTCAGAATATCAATATCAACTTTTTCATAAATAAGGTTTGCTTGAGAGGCAATGGTGTTGTCCATTTGGTTCTTCCACATCTGCAGGGGTTTCACTTCATCATAAGTTTATTGAATGCCTGGCAACAATGACAAATCTGCCTAGTCATAATCAATTTTCAATTCCTTTATTTTCTGTTCTAGTGGAGCAATATACCCTTGAAACCCTTGTTCATTAATTTCATTGAAAAATCTATAAGTTGGGATAACCTTTGGGTATCTATCTTCCTGTTGATTGGCCCCAACTGCCATGAGCTTCAACTTCTCAGCTCTAGGAATCCATTTATCAAGGAGTGGGGCGGCCAACTCCTTATCCCTCTGAGATAACCTTATTTCTCTCAGCATCAATGACTAATTGGCATGAACGCTATTCAATTTACTTTGAATCTTTCTATTCAGGTGTTTCAAGACAGCATGAACAATCCTTGAAATGTTTTCAGACATTGTGTCTTGTGTCTGCTCAAGTAATTTCTTATACACTTCAATTTATGTGAGGAGTTGTGCTCTTGTAGGATCATCTAATGGGATGGTACCTGATGTGCTTGGACTCTCAATTGTGACTGGCTACTACCCCAAATTATATGGCACTATTGTCAAAGTTTGATCCGGTGAGGGGAATTGAAAATATGCAGCTGGAGAAGTCGGTGATGCATGACTTGAACTAGTTTGACCTTGCTTTCTTAATACTTTTACCTGCTGCTTATACAATGCTACCTCAGTTTCTAACATGGCCACCTTTTGCCGACTCTTATCATATTCACCATATAAGATTATTATATTTGTTCATATACTCATCTCTTTCAAGAGTGAGGTCTTCCATTGTTTCCTTAGTAAACTTCACAAAATTCACAATCATATCAGCTGCCTCTAAAGCTGGGGTGTCAGTGACTCTCTTTATCAACAATTGTCCACTAAAATCTAATGGTTCAACCACTACCGACTTCTTGGATCCCAAAGATAATGACCAGAATGCTAATTCATCCCATTCTTCACTAAATGTTGATCCTTGAAGTGTCATCTTTGCTTCTTCTTCAGTTTGCAACAAGGGCCTTTCAGACCTCCTTATAGTATCAAGCACTATAGCATCAATAATATCCCATTCAGGTAACAACAATATACCACTCTTCTTCACAAGATCTCTTCCCTCTTTAGCGGCCATATTCTAGAATTCAACCATCATAGCCTTCCTTACATTTGCCTAAATGATAGCTTCGAGGAGTTTCAGATGTAAGCTCCTCTCAGTAGCAAACTTCTCTACATATTGTGGAACATTAGCTCTCCATACAAAACCTTTGAATGCACTTGTTTCAACAAAGGAGTCATCTTTCATAAATTATTTGCGGGCCTCGATCCTTAGATCATCTGCACTATTTATACCTCTAAGGTAAGCCTTTCCTAGTCTAAGGCTATCCTCCTTTGAGCTTGAAGCAACTTCCCTTATGGGAGAGGGCATTCCCTGCTATATATCCTCAGAAGTGACAAGGATATCATCATCCTCTGTATCAGAATAATCCACTGCTCCTCTTACCTCAGTCTTTTTCCTTTTAAGGGCTGGCTGCTCCAATGGAGTAGGACTTCCTGGAGGTGAGTCAACATCAATCACAATAGTAGGGACCCGGTTTGGAGGTGATGGCACTGATCTCTCAAGAGAAGCTGCCCTTATTTCCCCATAAGTGGTAGGGTATGGCAATTTTCGCTCCTCGTTTGTTGTATTCTTCTTCCTAGAGTAAATTCTTATTTGCTTGGGTGGGTGATAAGTAGGCCTCTCTTCCAGTACCACAGTAGTGTCTTCTTCAGTTGCCACTGCTTTTCCTTTATCTATGACCACTTGTTGTCTTCTCATTATACCCACTATATCCTCAAAATTATTCAAAACATGCATAATCCTATTGAATGTACTTTGTATATTGGGCATAGGGTCATACTTAGGATCTCTCCTTTGAGCCCTCTCCATCATCTTATTGAAAGCAAGATATTTAGACTTCCTTTCATCTTGCTTTGGGAAGTCAAAATTTTTCTTGATTACATCCTCCAACTAGTAGAAATTATGCACAAAAGTACCAAGCCTTTTCTCCATCCTTAATGTATTAATGAAACCTTCTGGATCATGATTCCTTGGGTGCATACGATCTAATTTGTATGGTGCTAGCAGATGTAACAAATCTTTCCATGCTCCCTTTACTTAACAAAGTCAGCAAACACAGTCCATTCTGGGAAAAATGAGCCCTTCTTTGCTATATCAGGCAGGTGTGCTGCTTGGGAGGCTTCCAATTGTCTTATGACTTCAAGAAACCCAATCCTTAATGGCATGTCTCTTGAAAAGACAAATGGGTCTATGTTAGTGCCATAAAATCTGAAGATTGTGGAATCTGGGTATAAGATTAAATCTCCCCAATTATGAACCAAATTCAAATTAGTTCTCTTCTCCATAGGCCTCAAGAACTCATTTATTTCCTTGGGAATCCCTGGTGGGTCATAAACTAAATATCTTCTCAATTTTGATGCGAAAGCAATTTGGAACACCACATAGTTATATTTCTGGTCATCCTTATCAATAATCTGAGTCTAACATTGGACAAGCAAATCAATACCATCCTCCTTCTTTCTCAATGTCATATCCCTCTCAAAATTATTTTCCCCTTTAAATAAAAACATATGCATCAACAGGGAATACTATCAGAATTTCACCCAATTCTTTCCTCCTTTCAATTCAACCAGGCCTTTATGGATATTCTCTGCCAAATATTTGGTGTATTCATAGATAATGTTGAAGGCTGGATGTTGTATATGTGTTTCCAAGTAATTATATTCCTTTTGCAATGTGTCATGTGGAGAGAAACCAATAATTTGGCAGAATAAATATACAGTTTTCTTGAAGTAACTTGAAAAATACCTCATTGGGAAAGGTTCTAACTCATCTTTACCAATCCTTATTTGTTTTCTATTTTTCCTAGTGCCTGTGCTAGCAGCATGTGTAGGTAATATTCTCGTCCTGATCAACACTTTGGTGTTCTCATACTCCTTTCTAATGACATCCATATCAAGAGGCACCATATCAATGTTCCATTCCTACAATTGGAAAAATCCTTCAATTTCTTCTTTGGTTATCCTCAATATATCCTTCCCATCAAATGTTTTGATTACCCTTGAAACTGGGTCATACCTTGAAGCAATGTCCTTCAACAAATCAACATCCATATACACATTGGGGACAACTATTTTTCCCATGTCTAGTCTCCAAAGGTTACAAAGAGGAATACCAAGATTTCTATTCCTGAACCAATGTCGAAATAACTACCATCCACTATAAGGTACTTTGGCATCTTTGATAAAAAATTGTTTTTAAAGTACCCCCTTTCAACACAAAAGGTTTCAATAACTGGATTCACAATTCAAACCTAGGGCTTGACTCAAATGCAAATTCTAAAAGGTCCTAAAAAATTATGACCTTTTAAAGATAAAATAACACTAAATAAAGCAATTAAAACAAAGCATGGAAGCTCATTTGAAAATTAACGTAGTGAGAACCAACTCTAGTACAAAGAATTTGAATAAAGCATAAAAAATGCATTTACTTTACTTAGGGATTTTACCCACGAGAAACCCTAATGTCGACCATGCCAAACTCTGCAAATAGCCTCTCTCAATTTCTCGTACACTCCAGATGTGTTTGCAACTCTTAGTTATGCAAGACCCGATCATCTACATCCAATTTGGGAAAAAATAAAGTAGTTTTAGAAGTCACTTCTGCCATTACTGCTTGCTCACGCGAAGCAATAATGGCTACAACGGTCAAACTTCTCAGTTTTGAATATTCGATGTTGATCTCCCATTGAGATGGCCTTTTGGATGACTCAAATTGAGTCAATTAAGTTTGAATTCCAATCATTGTCACACATTGTTCCATTGGCCAATGAAACCTTTCCAACTGGGTACTCATTCATCTATCTGTGGGCTCCACCTTTCCTCATTTACCTGTGACCGAAGAAAACACATGGTAGCTTCTCACAGACCTCGTAGCTTTTAACCAACCCATAACTTAATCCTGCGAGATGGCAAGGAAAGGCAACGATTGACCCTACCATCACATCATAACCATTGATTATAGTATTGAGGATGTCAAATGGATGAAGTGGAGATTGGGCCCCACACTCATTACTATACACTCATCAACATCTCACAGACCACATGACGTTTAATGAGCTGCCATTTGAAACTTGTGAGCTAGCGGGGAACGACCCATATCAATTCCTACGATCTGAGGATCTCCCAACCTGCACACGCGATAAAATTAGTCCAAACGGGGCCATGACTAGGCCGACGACAATTTAACCCTCAAGAAGATGACTTAAATGTAAGTCAATTGAAAAATATTATGGCCCGACTATAGGGAGCATTTAAACAATTAACCATACGCGATGACCGACTAACTTAGGACTCGGGGCTAGTACAAAGAATGATTTTAATGGCTCAACTCATGACTTAAATGACTAATAACCGAATGCAGTAGGTCAACAAAAAATTATAAGGATGGAGGTTTAAGATTGATTACTATGAAGTAAGGGTTTTTGAACTATAACCTTAAACCCTAATCATGGACGCAAAAGGCAGAAAATCTCAAGAGGCAAAATTTTGCTAGGATTTTTTCAAAATTTCAACAGCACTACCAAATGGGACATGTTAGATTTTATCCTCGACATTTCCAAATCTCTTAGACATATCATTCTTTAGGCTGGCAAGAAGAAATTTGAATACGCCTCTTAGACATTTGAGAGTCTAATCTACATTTCACAACAACCCTTTCTGTTCACGTCGAAGAGACAATGGTGAGACTCTCTTCGATATAACATTGTCTTGGTGACATGCCATATACTGCTATGGAAACACTTCAGATAGGGAGTTCACTTTAGTGTTATGACCAAGGGCCTTATTTGGTGGTTTATACTAGCATAAATGTATTAAATATTAATATATAAAATATGCTGAGAGTTATCATTCTCTAATTTTCTTTTTTGATTAATTTATCTTTGTGATCAAATCTTTGATTTCTCCTTGTGATAAAAAAAAATCTTTATTTATTTATTTATTCTTTAAGTGTATTCCAATAGTTGAATTATTTTTATTATTTATTTATTTATTTGTTCTTTTTGTTTCATCAAATCTCTTTGATTTGATTTTTTTGTTTCACCAAATCTCTTTTATTTGATTTTTTTGTTTCACCAAATCTCTTTTATTTGATTATTTTGTTTCATCAAATTGACTGTAGTTGCACAGGACTTCCACCTGCCTGTCATTTAAAAAAAAAGAAAACCCCCCAAAAAAAGAAAACCCAAAATAGGTCCGCATAATCTTTGTTATCATTAACATGAAAAGAATTCTAGGTCAAGTCCAAAATTAAAGTATGCCATACCAATATTTGACATCCCAACAAAAACTATAAAAAATTGAAATATGCCTCTAAATATCGAATGAGAGAGGAATTAAGAAAGGGAAAACAAAAAAGAATAAAAACTCATAGGTTTTATAGGCAACAAATCTTTACTGAGCAATCACAATTTCATGATACCCATTATTACATTTTGAAATTTCTTTTTAAATCCTCAGATTATTAGAAACCAATTGAATAAGCCCATTCTTTGGGAGCTAAGTTTATATTTTAGTATAATTTTTTTACATCAGTTGTATCAGGAGGACCATCCTTTCATTCAGTTGTATATGGAGGACCAACAGATGTGTCTAGATGTCAAATCTAGTCCAAGATTTATATAACAATCCCCCTCTGCTTTGTTTGACACATATATTACATCTACTCTGAAATTCAAAAACAAAATGAACCTATATCATGAACCCTAACACAAATCAGCAATATCTGAGTTGAAATGTAAAACAACAATCTCTTACACTGCTTCCGAGAAGAGAGTAGATTGAAAGTCAGTATTCAATAAAGTTGAATCAAAGCATAATGATAAGAGTTATTTTATTTTACTTTAGAACTATTTATTTTATTTTATTTCTATTGTTTACTTTATTTTAATTTTTTACTTTTATATTAACTTTGAGAAATATAGTAATAGTTTTTATGTAAGTAGTAACAACATGTATAATGCTTATGAGGTAATTGGTATGCAAATTCTAATTTCACCATTATAAGAAGATTCTCACTTGATTTTCAGCTAAGATCTAATATCAAATATGGATAGCTTATTTTAAGTTAATATTTAATGTAAAGTATTGTATTTTATTTTTGTCTTATGTTATTATTGGACTTCATCAACATCATAATAAATCAACATTGTATCCCCTGTTTAAAGGTTGAGCAGAAGTGAGTGATAATTTAAGCTTGCCTAACATACATAAGAGGTAGATTATAATCCCCTATATTTTTCTTGAAACTACAATATGATAAACAAATAGATACCAATCAAAACAACTTCTTTAAAAGGATTTTAACCCTCAACAAAGACCAATTAAAGTAAACTATCAGAAAGGATTTTAATTTACACCAACTTAGAAACCAATCAACTCTTTCACATAGTAACATAAAATGTGCTATGATAAATCAGATAGATTTAAATAACTTGAACATACCAGTTTGGAGACAACAAAGTAATAAATGAGCATTAAAATCAACACAGTAATTGAACACTGAAAATAAATTATGATTTATGAATAGTTTGCTCCATTTTATTACTTCAAAATATAAGCATTATAATAGAAGTCTTTGAAATATGGTATGGATGGGTGAATTATGCAATCTATTTTCTTACTAATGCCTACTCTAATGGAATGGAACGTGATGATGATGATATCTCAAAATCGAGCCCCAGTTTCCCTATTTGTATGGGAAGGAACAAGCTTTAGGCCTGTTACAAAAAGTCACATTGTTTCATAACTAAAACATAATTAGAAAAACATAAAATATTAAGAGTTTGCTAGTGGATGCACCGCAGTCCGCTAATCTCCAAAAAGTTCCCATGGTCATCTAAGACCTGTTCAAGGTTCATGCACCATGATTGTGTATCCAAAACTATCAAACTCTAGCCCTTGTCACTCCTCTCTTACTTGGCCTGCAAAATGAACAAGTTGACCTTTGAAAAATGCTCCTTGAACCCTCTTTTAGCAGGAGTGTCTACATTATCTATGATGTATTTCATAACATACTCCAATTCAAAGATTATCCCAATTTGATGGTGCGTCCTCTTAAGAACTTCCTCTTCATCATCAATCACATCAATAATAATTGGTAGATAGTTGGCAATTTCATCCTTCCATGTATCCTGATCTTTCAATTCTATTTCTACAAAGAAATTGGGTAAGGCCATACTCAGTGGCTGACTAAAATCACTTAACTCCTATGTCAGGATAGTGTTGAATTCCCTATGAGATTTCATGAGTTCCTGGTATTCTTGTAGCATAGCAGAGTTATCTTCTTTCTTTGCAATTATTTGAGACTCTACCTCCTTCATCCTATCACTCAATCTGGTGTTTTCTAGTAATGCTGCATATGTTTTATCATGAATTTTCCAAACTTGTTCAACATTTTTGTACATGTCTTTGTATCTCATGCTGACTATTTCTGATGCCATCTCAAAGGTAGTGGTTTTGAGTTTTCCCTTTAACTCTTCTTGTTCCTTTTGCACTTTCTCATGCCTTCTTTTCCAATATGTTGTTTCTGACATTGCCTCAAGCAATTTCCTTTCATGTTCAACCAATGGATAATAGAGCCCTGAAGAAGAAGAAGGTAGTCTATCCCTATAGCTGATTAGCTCATGTTTCAACCTTTCATTTTCTTCTATCAACCCCTTGTTACCCCTTACCCCTTACCAATTTCTAAATTTGAGCCTTTGTGAATTTGGCCACATTCACATTCAAATCGATAGTTTCCATGGGATCTATTTCTCCTACTCTCTACACCAAAAGATGTCCAAAAATATGATCATGATCAACTAGGGAAGGCTTTTCCCCTAGTGGATAGAGTGCCCATATCTACAAGGTAGTATTGTTACGATTAAATCCTGATCCAGTGTAGATCTTGTCACCAACTTCATTTGTTAAGTGCAAGGTTTTCTTTTTTCTTTTTAGAAAAATATCAAATACAATGGCCGAGCTAATATCCCATCTTGGAAGGAGCATAACCCCAACCTCTTTCAACAATACCCTTCCTCTCTTAGCAGTCATATGTTTAATTTCTCTATCAATTTCATGTTGAAGTTATTTTAAAGCATATGCTTCCTTCTTAGGGTCAATGTCCTTCAACCTTTCCCTTACCACCTTTCCTTTATATTCATATATGAAAGCTTTAAATTCAGGAGTCTGGACAAAGGCATCATCTGCAATGAACTCTTGACTGGATCGATGCCTCACATCATCAAATAGCTCATCAAAAGCTTCAAATTTTACTACACTCCTTTCCAGTGGAATTTCATATGGAGGAATGATAGGAGTATTGATCTGTGTGACTTCATCCTCCTCTTCAACATCATCTTCTACCATGATTGGTGTATTATCTGAAAATCTTACCTTTGGAGTAGGCTGAGGTGACAAATGGTCTAATGGTGCTACATTTTCTGCTTGCCTCCAAGAGCTAACATTTCTTCTACTCTCAAATTCCACCAGAGGTACATCCTTTATTATATCTTCTTCATGTAGAAGCAACTGTTCAACTCTCTCCATGGGGTCCTGAATTTCATAAAAAGATTGTACATAATATGGGTTAGTTTTCAATATTCAGGCCTCAGCCATAAAAATCCTATTGTATGCATTTTCTCTCATGTTGACTATCCTCACACTTCCTGACAACATCATCAACATCAAACTCATGCTCATATCCTTTCAGTTTCTGAGAAATTTTGGCATCACTTATAAAGTGCTCAGGGTCAAAATTCTTCCTCTTATTTCCAACCGACAAGCCATAATAATTTAACTTGCTTCCAACCAAGTCATACCCTGAATCAACAATAATGGTGAAATCACCAAAGCACAAAGTAGAAGGCATGAATGTTTACCTTCCATAGCTTTTCAAATGCATAAAGGCTGAAAAAGACAATTGTCTTATAATCTCAAGATAAGCAACTCTATTCGGCACAATCTTAGGTAGAAAATATGGTTCTGCCTCAAATCCATACACCCTAATGATAGTACAATATGAAAAAGCATACCAATCTCCCCAATTGTGGTTTATTTTTCCATCATGGCCTTTCTCCTTTGGTCAGAGAAACCTTTGTACTTCGAGGGATAGATTATAATCACATTTACGACCAAGCAATTTATACAAGGGTTTGAAAAAATGCTCCTTAAAGTACAAGTAGTGGGATCTCCCACATCTACTATCCCAAAATAATGTCCACATTTGATTGGTCTTGAATTACCATTGCTATCCAGATCTTTTACTCTTAATTCTTCTCCCTAGATTCCCATCACCTGGCCCTTGTACAGTATCATATGCATAAAAAGTGAATAGTGCTTGAAATTGGTAGCTTCACTATTATTCTTAATAGTATTAAGAGCACTATTAATGGCCTATGATAGATACTTTGCATAATCATAGGTCCTGGAATCTTGACTCTAAATTTCCACAGCCAGAACCATGGGAGCTGTAGTCATGTTGGCAGGGGCCTCAATTCCCAACACTTGGCCAGCTGAATAGTATGTGTACTGATAATATCCATCAAACAATTCTATAGAAAATGGGGGATTTTCATTGCTAGAAAACCTCATAGGTTGATTTCTTGGACCCTTGGGTCTGTGTAGAGGCAACTTCTACCTCTTTTAACTCGTATCCATAGAGCGATACTCCTCCAGTCACCCACAATTTAATTTTCAAAGAAGTGTTCAATTGGAAAACCATGCAAATATAATCCCTCATTATGATCATAAACTATGACCCATCATGCAAATGAATTGCCCTTGTTTTGGGATTATAATTATTTTCCAGTGCTCTAATTAACTCTATGTTCATAATTTTTTTTGGTATTAATAGCTTCCCTAAATTGAAATTCCATGGGTTTGAGATTGGGCTATATCTGTATTTCTTCCTATAATGATATATGAACAAATTGTAGCCTCTATGTGGAGTCCATACATCTCCCAAATTCTTATGCTTGTCTTGTAGGGTCCCACATGATGAGTTTAACTGAGCAATTCTTCATGCTTTAGGCCCAAACCTGAGACATTGATCTATTAAGTCTTGTCTGAGAGGTCTACTTTCAGTTTTTTGCCTTTTTGCTCTTGTCTTTTTTGGGGTTTTATCCATTCTAACCGTAACAATTCTGTACTTCAAGCTATATTCTAAAATTTACGTTTAACTAAGCCAAGGTGTACTTACTTGAGTGAATGCCAAATTTTTTGAGCTGCTTACTTTCGTCCAACTCCATCCTCTGGATACTTAGCCACAATGTGCAGTGAATTTTTGTTTCTTAGAGTCTGCTTTTATCAAATTTTAGAATTCTTAAACCAACTTTGGTTCATCAATGGAACTCGTGCCACCCTTCCTATCAACTTGCGTATTAATGACAATTGTCTCTTCGATGACTTAATCCATCAAATCAATCCAATGACAATTATTTCATATTTTGTCAATGAGACTTTGATCACAACGTCTATATCTCTCTTCGATATCCTTGGTCACATTTTGAGAAATGTCTAAGAGGAATTTAGGCTTATCTCATCGATATCGCAAATGTCTCTTCAATATTTACTTCTTAGTTTGTTCCTTGATGATTTTTTTTTTGCTGATGAGACTGGTGGATTTCTCTTACCGACAAGCTTATGTCTCCTCAACATGTATTTATTTATTTTTTAGGATGTCGATGAGACCTCATCCAATGTTTGTTCAATATTTTTGTGTCTTTCTGATACTTTTCTCCTTGAGTGTTGAAGAGACTTCTTTGCTTCTCTCCTCGACATGTCGATGTCTCTTCGACATTGTTATTTCATCAGTGCTTGTTTCGCCAATGATTTACTGTTTATTTTATATGATAACATCTCGATGTCAAAGAGATGTTTTTTTGTTTCCTGAATGTTGAAACTCGTATGATTTTTTGGTGAGACATGTTAGATTCTCTCCTTGACATGCAAAATTCTATTAGACATGTCACTCTTTAGGATGGCGGGAAGACATTTGAATATGTCTCTTAGACATTCACGAGTCTCATCTACATTTCTTTTTAGCCCTTTCTGCTTGTGTCGAAGAGACTATGGTGAGACTCTCTTTGATAAGGAATTGTCTTGGAAACATGCCATGAGCTACTAGGAGAACATTTTAGGCAGGGGATTCACTTTATTGTAATGATCAAGGGCCTTATTTTGGTACTTTATACTAATGTCAATTATTATGAAATGCAAATGGAGCATGTGGTGGTTATGGGAGGATAAGTGAAAATGGAGGTGTGCGGGACAACCAATGTGGATTTTTAAGCTCCAACAACATCAACACATACTCTTCTAGGATATACGAATTGCTATGGAAATTTTATCTCCTAAGGCTCTCACATTGGTATGAGCTAGTAATATAAATAACATTATGTAATTTATATTTTATCTAACACCACTTTGTGTAAATAAATGATATTTATTTTTAGTTTGATTTGTTTCTTCATTCTTTCCATTAGAGAAGCCAACTCCACTTTGTGAACCTAGCCACTTTTTTATATAAGTAATTTTTTTTTGTTTAATTGTTTTTCAAAGATTTGTTTGATTGATACTATCCACTTTTTATATAATATATTGAAAAATTCTAAGTTTGAGATAGAAATATCTTCATATAATTTCTAAATTAAGATATTAAAAAATATAAGGATAATTCCAATCTATATCTGATCCTTTTGTAAAAGTAAATCTTCTTAAATGAAAGGGAATTTTATAAAAAAATAAATTTAAAAGAGAAAACTCATGTTCCACTAAAATAAATTACATTTCAAAAGAGAAATTCCATTTCATTCAAAAAAGTAGGTAGATCATTACATATTTATTTTATTCAAGATTTCTATACTATTGTATATATGGTTTAATTGCATTAAAAGGTGAAGCTAAATAAATTATTGAGAGCTACCAATTATGATATTGATTCGCCATATTCTTAACAAAGAAAGAGTCATTGATCAAAGTATTGTATTAGCTATCAAAATTTTTTATAGTATGTCTGTAAAGCAGGGAAGAACATTTTAGAGTACAACCCAAACCCTGACCACAAAATTGTAGAATCTGGCCACCAAGACTAACAGTCGATTCCCACCACAAGCATGACCAACCAAAAATACAACCCCAAAAAAGAACTCGAAGCATCAAAAAAATTTACAAACATATACGTGTATTAAACCACGTGACAGACCACCACGCGTGCCACCATACCTGACTCATAGAAACAGGCTATAAAAAGCCATTCAACTTTGCGAATTGATCGAATTCCACCACCTAGTCTAAACCTTCCACCGTCACCAACCCAAGAAACTTATTTAAGAAACTCTCCCCATAGGCCACAATCTAGTGGCGATGAAACAACGCCAAACCCTTAATCTCCAATAGAAAAGGATAGATGTGGATGAATCCTCCCACCTCTTTCACCAAAGGCAAATCGTGAGCCCGTGGCGTGCCCCGCCCCAACAGTGTCGATTTGAGCACCTCTTCCAAACCACCCAAAATATCGCTCTTGAACAATTTGCAAATGATGGCCTTTGCCTCCACCTTTGGCGTTCTCACATCCAGGAGAGATGCGAGAAAATGGGAGGCAATGTGGGTGTTAACCCTGGAGGACTCTTGGTTTTGCACAAAATCTTTCCCTAGCACCATTTTTACTACCACCACCACATAAGGATTGGTCCTCAACATAATCTGCTTCAACCGTTGATTGGTAATGTGCTTGAAGGTCGTTTGTCGCACCTTGCAATCTAGTTGAATTAGACAGTCAAGTCCAACACTAACCACATCATTCGCTGAAACCTCCACAATTAATTTAGAAACTTCTGCCATAGATATTTTGTAGAGCAAGCCATAGACAAAATTAGATGAATATGGGTGAAAAGAAACTTGACTAACCTGTATTAATAAAGAGCAAGTTGTCGAGAGTTTATTATGTTGTACATTAACCATCGTGCTCGATTGGATTGACTGTCCGCCATTCATCTATTCCATGACACATTAGCTCGCCTTCGTCCGATGCCAACTGGGGTTATGGCCATAATGTGCCTAGTTCTCTGGGCGATATGACATGATTTCCAGCACCGCCAAACTACGATTGCCAGTGTTGCCAAACTATGTAATAAAGTTTAAAGTCTGTTGTTTGATTATGTGTTAAATTTGGGTGGACAAGATGTAAAAATCATCTCTATTAGGGTTGAATTCAATATTTTTACATTGAGTGCAAATTTAATGTTTTGTGTGAGTTTTTAATGATGTGGAAATGCAATTGTATTTGAATATGTTTTTCTTTTCTTTTGTATGTAAATTTAATTAATTTTATGTCTTTCTTTAAATTTATTGTTAGATTATGTAGTAATTTTGGGTTTTAAAATTATATGTCTATTATAATCTAATTATATAATATTTATATAATATAATATAATATAATATAATACGATATATTATAGTAATTTAACTTTTTATATTATTTAATTATAATTTTTTATAATTTCATTATATTATATTATATAATTTTTTATATAATATAAAAATAACATAATATAATTAAATATATAAGAGAGATATCCATCATGTGACAAATTGATTAAAAAATGATGCCTCAGAAGGATATCTCTCAACTTTTTTATTAATATTATTAATAAATAATATATATATGCTAGTTTCAATTTCCATGAAATGTAGAGGTATATCATTGTATATACCTATATGGATTTATATGTATGTATTTATATTTTACCAATGTGTATAATTGTATTCCTATATGATTTTATTTAGACATTCATCAAATGCATATATGACATTGTAGACCTTATAACACTATATGACATTTTCAAGATATTATGTATAACTTCATGGCCTTATTCAGATCTATATATATTGCATGTATTCAAGACTTAAATGGTTTAAATTATTTGAGTGGTTTGAATAATAAGGCTTAATATTACTTGTTAGGAGTGACAATAAATTTTTTAAATGGTTTCAATACTAACTAACATATATATAGTGCCATCCTAATAAAGAGAGTCGAATTTTTCAAAAAATTGGAGAAAAATGCATTAAACCCTTAATTAACCCTCGTGGCATCTACCCTCTACCCTCAACCCTCAACCCTAGTTAAACCCTAATCTCTCATATCCCCTATACCCTCTACCCTATACATTGGAACCTCAACCCTAATCCCTCAACATACCATATATGTATCCTCAACCTCTATACCCTCTACCCTATACAATATTGGACCCTCAACCCTAATCCCTCAACCATATAAGTACCCTCTACCCTCTACCCTCAACCTACTTAAACCCTCAACCCTCTACCCTTCGATCTACCCTATACATTAAACCCTCGACCCTCAATTATCAACACTCAACCCTTAATCCCTCAACCCTCAACCCTTAAACCCTAAACCCTCAACCCTAATCGACCTTCAACCATATTATACCCTCAAACGTCCTAGCTATACCCTAATTAAACCCTCTACCCTCAAACCTTAACATCCCTCAACCCTAAACCGGCCTTGAACCTTCTACCCTCTACCCTCAATCCTAATCCCTCAACCCTATAACCTCAAACCAATACCCTAAACCCTAAATCGTTAAACCCTTTACGTCCCTCTACCCTCAAATCCCTCAACCCTTAAATCCTTAAACCCAATTAAATTACTCTCTACCCTCAACCCTCAACCCTTAATCCCTCAACCATTAAACC